>WIGO01000128.1:0-112734 GCA_014235945.1 Colletotrichum plurivorum
CTCGGGGGCGGTCCGGGCGGTCAGCAGGGAGACGAGATCGCGATAACGTGGGAAGAGTTTGCGATTTTGCTCCGGGCTGGTGCTATTTCGAACGAGGAGTTTGAGAAATGGCGTGCCGGTAGGTGAGGTATCTGGTTGAGTCTGTGCGGGAATTTTGGAGTGGTTGTTTGATGAGATATCAAACTGAGTAGTTGGTTAGTTACTGCCTGAAGCAGTTTTGCCATCCACGTAAATGCTTCGTGATATACTGCCAAGAGTGAGCGGCCTGGTCGTGCCTGTCCCGCGCCTTGCTCCACGCCATCTCACCAGTGCCCCTGAGCTAACTAGGTATTTACTTGGTGGTCGCGTAGTACAGAGAAATGCAGAGTCCATTTCCCAACAGCCAATCGCGGGTTGCGAATACCCTGTCAGCACCGCGGCCTGAGATTGGTCTCCCTGACACGGCTTGAACCTGCAGTCGCAGTCTCGATGTGAAGTCTTTCTGTTCTGGGCCAATGAAAAGCGCCCACGAATTGGGCGAACCAGACGCCTCGTCACTAGGTGTTTGCCCCGGTTCATGGGAGAGCCTCCGGCGGGCAAGCATATAACGAAAGCCTCCTTCAACGACGTCGGCGTCGGCTCATGCTGCCTCCTCTTCAATCCATCATCCCACGATTTTGTTCTCAAGTTCTCAAGAGCGCTCCCGACCTGTCTGTGTCTTCGCACCGCCTATCACACCATCATGAACATCGACATGCTCAACACACTTCCCTTGGCGAAGGGCAAGACATACGCAACCCTAGATGTCTGGGAGTGCCATCGAGACACCATCGTCTGACTCTACCAGAGGGAGAAAAAGACCTTAGACCAAGTCAAGGAGATAATGGAACGTGACTACTGGTTATACGCAACGTGAGTCTTCTGCAAGAAGCGGCGTCAGCGAGGCGATTGATGACATTGACTGACAAATGACTAGAAAGCGAATGTTCAGGACCCGAATCAACAAATGGGGTTTGGATAAGAAGCTGAAGGAGGACGAGGTCCTCGAGATGCTTCGGCTCAAGCGACAGCGCGACGCCATCGGCAAGAGGTCACGTTTCACCATCCGCAACCAGGAATGTCGAGTGGGATCGCGTCGTTGAGTACCTAAGACGGAGACCAGACCTCGAGAAACAAGTCCGAACCGCGGGCGCCAGCAGCTCGAAAGTTCTCGACGTCAGCTGCCGCACGCCCTCACCAGTCCCTCAGCTCCTGCAGCCTGCATTGGAGACGCGCGTCCAGGAGGACATTCTGCGGCTCTTGAGAGACCATATCAACGGATGTGTCGAGGGACGCATGTGGACTGTCAGTCGCAGCGGTCAGAATCTTTACGGTCTTGGGCAGAGAGCTGGTTTTGACCGGGCATGGACCTGGTTTCGGGAACTTGCCACCGCGTGCCACCTTCTAGCTGCGCAGAGGCCGAATGCTGCGTTCTCTGTCCTGAACAGAGGACTTGGCTCAGTCAAGCGTCTCATCAGGGACAACGACCCACAGTTCTTCTGCAGAACACTTGAGCGGCTACTAATATTGCCCAATGACATGTGGCGGAGTCTAGTCGGCTTCATCAGCGAAATGCACCAGGTTATTTTGGGACAACAGCACCCCATGAGCCTCATCTGGACGCATATCGGGTACATGAACGAGGAATCGTGGGGATATTTTAACGACAAATTGATAGAGTGCAGCAAAAATTGCTTTGCTGTGTATTACAGCCTCGGTGATCACATGGTGCGCCGGCTGCACGTCATGGCTGCGCAGCGGAGCCGACTTCGGCGCTATGGGGATGGAGACGCATGCTCGGAGCCGGTGTTAAACTACTTACAGAACGCAGTTGCTTCCACTACCACGGACAACCTTTGGGACCGGATCAGGACAATGCTAAGGGTCGCCGAGTGGCAGATGGGGGCAGGGCGAAATGAAGCGGCGCTGGAAAAACTGACTCAGGCGGGCCTGCTGTTCAAACAGAGGCTACCGCACTACGAGAACCGGTGGCAGTTGCAGACAAGATACTACGATTGTATGGATCTGTCTTTCTATAAAACTGGGGACTATGAGGAGAGCGTCAGGTACGGACTCAAGGCATACGAGATACTCAGGAAGAACGCCGGAGCAGGGTCCCCGAAGACCTTGAGAGCCGCCTCGAAAATCGCTCGAACCTACGAAGCTATAGGAAACTATGAGGAGGCCAACATGTGGATGGGCGTCTTGGAGGAGAGCATAACGGACGACTTTTCTAACATGACCCTGGGTACCGCTACATGATCACCTAGGGGAAGGGGGGTTTGGTTTTGGTAGCCAACACTAGCACGGGCAAACAGGAGGGAATACGACTGTCTAGCTATCCTAAAAACTTGGAAATAGGACTGCATGTTGTAGAAAGCTTTGATAGCTCCTGGCACCCACCGATGTGCATCATCTCATCAAGTCACATATTGCGTGCATTTACGGGCTGGGAAGTCGTCTCATAGGCTTTCGGTATCTTCATCTCGGCCGAATTCGACACGACAGGGTAATAGATGAGCACGCTAATGACCTGTAAGACATTGCTGAGACTCTCAACGGCCAAGACCCCAAAGTGTTAGTCTGCCGGAGGATGGTCAAAGTACATGACCTCCGGCGGGAGGAGGTTATCCCAGTTGGCCGGCATCGACTGCGCTCCCGCGGCCAATACCCAGTCCAGGTCGAGCCTCATATCCATATCAATCCTCTCATGCTCCTCTCTCCTCTCCTCAGCAGTAGCCTGCGGCTGCTCCCCGGGCTGACCGGGCGATATGCTCTGGAAACTACTGATGCTCTTGGACCCGGAGCCGGCGGGGCTATCCGTCCGCGCACGCTTCCTCGAAGCCGACTGATCGCACCCGCTCCTCAAAAGCCCCAAGTGCGACGGCATCCCCGGCTGCTGATGTTGCGAATATTGCTGCGCGTGCGCGGAGCCCTGCTGCTGCTGCTGCGCCATGCGCCGCGAGCGCAGCTCCCACTTGCGCTGGAGCATGAGCAAAAAGTCCCGCGCGCGCTTGGCGCACTCCCACGCGAGGGAGAACTCCTCGAGGGCGCGGAAGCAGACGCCGAGGTGCGTGGCCGTCTCGGCGGTGCGCCGGCGGCGCCGCCGCGAGACGGAGGCGAAGATGAGGATGATGGCGGCGGAGAAGGTGATGGCCACGCCCTGGGTGTTGACGCGGCGGAGGGAGTAGAGGCGCTCGTAGATCTGGATCAGCTTCGCGACGGCCGTGGCGGACTCGATGCACATGCGCTGGGCGTGGACGTAGCCGGGTCCTTGTGGGGGTTGGGGCTGGAGGTAGCTTGAGGACATCCAGGGGCGGTGGGCGTGGATTACGTTTTGGTAGTATTGCATGCTGTGAGGGGATGTGGTTAGAGACTTGGAGTTGAGGAAGGAGAAGGGGGATTGTGACGGGGAAATAGTCCATGACAACTCAAGAGGAATCTTACTGGAGTAAGAGGACGTGTGGTAGATAAGTCCCCTCCGTATCATCGGGATCAACTTGTAGGATACTAGGCAGCCTTTCTTTCCACAAGAAGAGTTTTGCCACGGTCTTTTCGCTGCCCTCTTGCAGGACATTTCTTGGTATCTTTGAGTTACCGTACCTGTTGTATGTCTGTCAGTCATGAACTAAAACCAGCACAACCACTTCTCTTGTCTTAAATAGAGTTGCCAGACCCTACCGACGAGACACCGAAATCGAACCGAGAAACAAGACTTACAGAGTGTGACCGAGAGGGGCCATGATCTCGCAAAGCTCTATCCTCTGGACGCTGACGCTCTCGACGTGGTCGGTCTGCGGCACGGGAGGGCTGCAGCCGCTCTGGGGCGAGGTGCAGGGAAGCCACCTGCCATTCGCTTCCGGGCCGCCGCCGCTGCCGGGTTTCTGCACCGTGATGTCGTCCATGCTGATCCGGAACGGACGGCCTCTGTAGTATCCTAGCGTTCTGGGAAGAAACACAAAGCCCCGTCAGCTGCTCAGTTCGGCAAACTTTAGAGTTTCGGGCTCGACTGACTGATCCACTGCGTACGTGCCCCAGAACACCGCTCTTCGCAACTCTGCCTCCGCCGGCGTCAATACGCCCTTTGCAACGTATGGTGCCATGTCCTTGTGTAGTGCCAAGTCGAAGGCCAGTCTCAATGCCATTCCTGTCCACGAGCGAGTTGTTAGCTTAGGCTCAGCAAGAAAAGATGAAAAAAAAAAAAGAAATAGGAAAAGAAGCGTGTAAGTAAAATTCGAGAGTTCATAATTACCGCTGTACAACCACCCTCTTGAGTCACGATTCGCCCCAATCTCGTGACTGCTGAGCACCACCATGGCCTGGACTGTCGAAACGGACGGTGAGTCCAACTCAATCTCCAGTAGCGTCTTCGCTCGCGCAGCGAAGAAGTCTGGAAGAGATTTCGGAAACGTCACGAAGCTCGGGTGGTACCGCGCCTCGAATGCGGCACCCAGAGCACACCTAGACAGTAAGAGAAAAAAAAGTGTCAGCAATTTCTGTGCGCAAACCAGCGCAGAGTCGACACCGGGGTATTTACATGGCGTTCCTGAGGGCCTCGGAGTAGTACGGCGTATCCTCCTCCCGCTCGAACCACCGGAACTTGGCCTGCTCGTACAAAGTGCGGTCGACGATGTGCGAGAAGGGGTCCTGCCACGAAAAGTACAGATTGATGAGCTGCTCCTCCAGATCCTGTGGTATCGTCTTGCCGTATCCTAAGTTGTTGAGGTGGTCCTGTCCGTTGTCGCGCACCGTCCGGTCGACGGCCAACCTGTCGCTGCCGGCTGGCATCTCCACCAGACTAAAGTTGGACGTCGGCCCGTAGTACGAGATCTTGCCGTTAGGCCCGATGTGCAGCGATCCGAGCCGGTCCGAGAGTTGGTTCACCAGGTCCTCTTCTGTCGTTCCCGACGCGTCGTCGTCCTCGTTGTCGGGGTCGCTCAAGGCCGCCTCCTCCGAGTAGGAACTCAGCAGAGGGTGACTCGGGGCCCGCACGCTGCCCACGTCAACGCACGGCGTGTGGATAACGTCGCTGTTCCCTGGGGTGTTCCAGTCCCAGTCGTTCGGTCCTCTCGGCATGGAATCTCGGTGGTGCTGCTCCCACATACTCGGCGGGACGTGGCCGTTGCGGCAGCCCTCGAAGCCGAGAGCCGCCGGGTCAAAAGGCGACGCAAAATCCAAAGGAAGCTGGGCCGGTGGCATCGTCAATGGGCTACAGGTGTTAACGGGGTTGGCCGGGGTAATACGCCGCGCCGAATTTGAACCCGACATTGACAATGCCGGGTCGATGGGCGGCGTCAAGCTGCTCTGTTCTGAAAGGGTGACTTGGACAACCTTGGTGGCACCCAGCGTGTCCAGGATCCTGGTGAGGCTCTTGTCCTCGTCTGGAGGCATCGGCGGTGGTTGAAGGCCATTCTGGGCGATGAATTGGCAGAGTTGATCAACCCTTCCTGAGAGCAACTCTACAGCGACGCGCAGGGAGAGTCTGGCTCGGCGGTCAGTTCCCGAGGTTCAGGTAGTTTCCAACGATGACAGAGAGCACGCGGGGTTGGGATATATCTGACTTGCGCTTGTCCTCTCCGGCTTGATATCGACAGTCTCGGCGCTTGTTCCGACAGTTGGAGCACGACGGTGTTGCGCCGTCACACTACAGAATGCAAGCCCACCAGGTTAGTCTGATGTCCGGAGACTAATTCCGTCGTGTCACCCCCCGATCAGCAGGAGAGAGGACACGGCAGAGTGAATCGATTGGCGTTGGTTTAAGGGAGGGAGTTTGAGCATGCCGCGCACCTTGATCTTACTCTCCCTGCAAGAGATGCATGCCGTGGTGACATGTCTTCTCTTGGTCTCTGGCTTTGTCGGTTGGGGCATGTTCCTTAGGGCTTGGGTAATTCGCGAGTGACACGCGCGTTTCTTTGTGTTGAAGGAGTGGAGGAGTGATGCGCACAACAACGGGGCTAGGGTCTGATGTGTGTCGACGGGGGGCGGGTGGGAAGTCCTTGAACGACGGGCCTTTGAGCTCCGCATCGAGTACGTGGTGGTCGGCACAACTACGACTATTCGGGGGTTCCTGCGAGGGAACGGTAGGCGCGGGGCGCGTGGAAAGCGAGCCGAGTGGTGCAGGGGACCTGCCGGACGCTAAAGCGACTACACGGCACCGAGTAAGACACTAGGTTCCTGCTAGGCTTTAGATCCATCCGTCGGAGGAGCGGCAATGATTCTTTTATGGTGGTGCCTAACTTGCCGTAGACTCGGGTTGGTTAATGTTAACGATGGTGTATTGTTGCGGGCGTGTTCGCGATGAACTCGCGATGGAGGAAACTTGGGTTGTAATTTCAGCCACATATGGCTGATGCCTGTCAAGGCGGGGCTGTAGACAATTACGCTAGGATACCGCCGGTATTGGGTGTCTCTGCTACGATTCATAACACTTTACTTTACTCGCCTTTCTATTACCGATTTTCCTGCTACGACAGCATGGCCGACATTTTAAGCTTATCATCCCCACAAACGCCGAAGCAGGTGTCTTAATAGGCCGGAGCACGGCACGCCGGCGACCGTGGTTGATGGATGAACTCAATGTGTTATTGTTGTACCGACAGGAAAAAGGTCTGGGCCGTGCTGAACTCTCCCGGTTTAAATTTGGATCGAAAGCATTTCCCCATTCGTAGAGGACTGCCGAATTTCTATCGACATACTCTCCTTGAATCGCGTTACCCTTTTTTTCCCTTCCAAGGGCCCGTTTTCGGATAGAGTCGAACTGGCTTCGGATCGCGGGTAGCGATTGATGCTGATCTCGAGTCAGCCGCCGGCGGAGGATGCACCTGGCGCCGCGTGGAACCCGTCGGGGAGCTGTCGGTGACCGCTACTGCTGTCTTAAAGCTTGAAATCTCAGGCACGTTAAGGATGGGAGAAGGTTGTGGCCGATATGGAATTCTCCGGGCATCGCCAGCGAGCATTTCGCCGACCTCAACCCTCCACCCCCGTATCCGAGGTATATCCACTCGTTTTAAATACGAAGTCCTTGCCGTTATATTGCTTCCCAGAAACCTTAAAGCTGTATTGGCCTGTCGGATCGCAGTATACGGTATGTATGCCCTCGTGGACGGACGCGGAAAAGCGTTTCACATCCTAGTAGTCTGTAAAACCCAGAAGTCTTATCTCCTACACCTACAGCATAGCATAGTTCACCTCTACTACGCAAACCGCGCGAGCCTTAAAAAGGGACCAAAGCCCCCCGAAAACTCGTTTTCTTTCGTGACGTGTGACGACATGAACTCTCCGTTCGCTCGGATCTCGCCGGGACCACCGTCTGCCTCGCAACCCGTTGGCCGTTCTACCCGTTCTCGAGAACGAATTGCGACTGGATAGAACACACAGCTTGCTTCCCGGAACCCACGTGTCGGGCGACGGACGCCGCGGAGAGAGGGATCATGCTTTTTTTGAGTTCGGCGTTGGGAGGGGGGGGGATCCTCTGACGCTCGACATTCGATGTCTTGGTATGACGAATGCATCAGATGGCACTGATTATCTTGCGCGCGAGCGCACACACCATCACCTTATTAAGATTTGACAATTTGAGTAATTCTACGGATATGAAAGAGGGGTTCCAGTGTACGTAGTCGCCGTCTACTAATTTATGTATTTATTTATGACTGGTCCCTTCTTTCCCCGGCGACTTCTTCGGAATTCGGCTCCGAGAGGATCTGAGATCTGAGCGGCCCGTACGCTTGATAGGACGATCGGAAATAGGTTTCCGAGATCTCCACCACACACTGGAGACTGGACTGGCCCTCTTGCAAGGCGGGAAGACGTTCGTGAAGTCTCCCAGACTCAAAGGCCGACGACTCGCCGTATTCGACTCATGAAAGCATCACCCACTCCGTGATCATTCGCCTGACGTGACGTCGGAGCAGTCCCGGGAGCCAGACGGAGTGGGACCCGCCGAGCTGCGGCCCCATCCGGGACTCAACTAGGCAATTCTGGCCGGTAAAGCAGAGCCGCACACTTGCATTTTCCCCTCTTGAATTCGTCAAATATTTCCACTTTCGGACTTCACAAGAAGGCATCGTAGGTCAGCCGGCCAGATGGGTGATACGATGACATACGTTCGAGGACCTTGCCTCCCTTCATGGAACTGATCGGTCCCACGATATATTTTTGCTCGGAATTGGGTCGTGGAGTTGCGGGATGTGGAGAGACAAAATCCACACCATGCATTGTCGTCGGTTTTCCTTACCTATTAAATACCCCGCGTATGTGTCTGTCTTCAACCCCGCAACCAACAAGTTGACTGACTTCTTCAAAGCTCCAGCTTCACAATTGACTCAACGCGCAACCCGACGCCCGCACCTTTAATCCGATCTTCTCAACGAATTAAAGCGAACGAGCGAACCCCAGCATAATGACAACCTCCAACGGCCACACAAACGGGACCCGTTTCTCAAGCTCATCATCTGCCCGTCTCTTTTCCAAAGCCGAGGTCTCGGCGCTCGACTCCTTCAAAGCCACCTGCTCCCAGCAAATAAAACCAGAAGACTACCCGCTGGCAACCTCGGTTGAGAAGAACATTCCCATCTACGAACTCCCGCCGTACTCGAGCCTGAGCGAATCCCAGCGCAGCGACCTCCAGGACGAGTGGTACCGCGTCCTCATCTCGGGCCCCGGCGTCTTCGTGACCAAGAACCTCTTCCGCGACAGGGGTCTCCTGGAAGCCACCAATGAAGTCTTCAGGTCCGTCGTCGAGGAGGAGAGGAGGTCGAACGGCATCAAGGGCGACCACTTCGGCGGCGTCGGCAAGAACGACCGCATCTGGAACTCCTTCGGCAAGCACGCCCTTGCCGACCCAGCATCCTTCGTCAGATACTACTCCAACCCTTACCTGGGTCTGATCTCGAGCGCCTGGCTGGGACCGGGCTACCGCATCACCGCGCAGGTGAACAACACCAAGCCGGGCGCCGACCCGCAGGTCTGCCACCGGGACTACCACGTCGGCTTCCAGACCGCGGACGCCGCGGCGTCGTTCCCGCGGGCCATGCAGATCGCCAGTCAGCTGCTGACGTTGCAGGGCGCCGTCGCGCACTCGGACGTGCCCCTCGAGAGCGGGCCCACGCGGCTGCTGCCATACAGCCAGAAGTTCGAGCCGGGCTTCGTCTCGTACCGCCGGACCGAGTTCAACGACTACTTCCTGGAGAACTACGTCGCGCTGCCGCTGGCGCTGGGAGACGGTCTGTTCTTCAACCCGGCGCTGTTCCACGCCGCGGGGAAGAACGAGTCGATGGACGTCTACAGGATGGCGAACCTGCTGCAGATCAGCAGCCCGTTCGGCAAGCCGATGGAGTCGGTCGACTCGGTGCCGCTGGTGGACAAGATCTGGGACGACCTGACGAGGCTCTACGAGGAGCAGGGCCTGAGCGACGAGGTGAAGGCCGTCCTGGCCGCCGTGGCCAACGGGTACCCCTTCCCGACCAACCTGGACAACAACCCGCCGAGGAACGAGGGCATGGCGCCAGAGTCTGAGCAGGATAACATCACGAAGAGCTTAGTGGAGAAGAAGAGCCGGAAGGAGGCCGTAGAAGCTCTGAAGGAGCTAGTTTCCAAGTCTCGAGCGTAGAGCAGAAGAGTAAAGGTTACCAGCCGCAATCAAACTATCAACTTGTAATAATTCATAACCTAATGGCAACACGAGGACCCTAACGTGCCCCGGACTTGACGTGGGACGCCATGGCGTTTGAGAAATCTGCATCGTACCGAAGACGTTAGGCGTAGCTATTTTCATCTCCCGAACTGACGGAAGTGACAGATCGATGGCGGGTGGTACCGTGATCTGAGACGAACATCGCTTTGCTGATTGCTGTCGGCTTGCGGTAATCTGATATAGTCTCATGCGGCAACTACCTACGCGTTTAGCTCTGATCGAGAAACCCGGCAATCGAGTTCGATTGATAGCAAAGTCCGACGTAGCCAAGTAGCGCCCTGAACCTGGGACCCTAGTGGATCGACCCGACTGGACCTCTTCGTAGAAGGCTGCAATCAGCAAGCGCAGAGACGATGACCTCAGCCATGTGACTCGGCGCGAAGCCCTGACAAGACACGGCCCGAGGCTTCCCAAGCATCAAGAAGACCCCGAAAGGTGCCAAGCACTCGATCGAGGGGTATTCTCTAGAGCCCGACGGAAAAGAAAAACGTGCTGATGTATTCTTGTCTCACGGCTCGGAGCTCGGCAGGCAGCTAGTCCTTTAGGGGTCCCAGCCTCCATTCGTCCTTTGCTAAAGTCGGACCGGCCGGTCGCTAGCTCGAACAAGACTTCTTAGAGGGACGGTACCTACTTCGCCACATCTAGATTCTCAGTGACACCCGAGTTGACCTTGTTGGCGTCGTGGTTCTGGTAACGATGCGCTCCGAGCTTGGGAAAGGGCAGGTCTTTGTGCGCCGAGACGGTCCGGAGCACTGTTCCCAACGCGGCACACGTCTGGGGCTGAGTCCGTACGGTCGTTTTGACGACGGATCCGACAATAGAGGGCAGCTCTAACATCGCTCTTTGGGTGATCTCGCCCCTTCTGGCGTGGATGACAAGCACCCATTGGCGACCGATCCCCAATGTTCTTGTCTCGAGATCTGCGTGGTGGGACGAGGATCTTCTGCGTTTTCTGCCCACATTTAAAGCAATGATGTCGACCCTGGCTTGTCAAAGGAGCCAGCAGATATATATTGCTTCGTAGTCGCCGTGTCTCAACTTCCCTCATATCGTCACACAGACACAGGCAATCTTGAGCAAGCACATTACCAGCACATTACCAGCACAGGCTGCACAGCATTACTCACCGCTCTCATCATCAACTTCTCCGCAAACATCAGGCGCTTGTCTCACTTCAGAAGCTCTCCACATACGACTTATTCACGGCACCGAAACAACCAAAAGAAACACCTCGCGCACCACATCCAGAACAGTCTCTCATTCTCCAACAATCTTGCTCAAGGAAGCACCCACCCTCGCCTCTCCAGTCGCACCTTGAGATCCTTCGAAACCATGGTCGCCAGCAGCCGCATCGCCCTCGTCTCGGCACTCGCGGCCAGCGCTTCCGCCGCCGCCATCGGTCGCCGCCAGGACGCCCCGGCCCAGGAGACCCTTTCCCCGAACGCTACCTGGCAGGCCTCGGGCTACCAGTGGGGTTGCTCGCCCGGCGGCTGCATCGCGAGCTTTAGCCTCGTCGCCAACGAGTCCTACGCCTCGGGGGCCCCGGGCTTCAACGTGGTCTGCAACCCCGTCTACATCCAGGAGCACTGGGTCGAGTGCCACCTGCCCGACGACACCCCGCAGCCGGAGGAGTCCAAGGTCTGGGCCGCCTGGATCTACAACGCCGACAACTCCATCGACTCGCTCAAGGCGGCGCACGTCTACCAGAGCACGAACGGCGGATACTACCAGGCCGACGCAGCCGTCAACGTCACCGCCGACGTGGGACTGTCCTTCGACTTCCCCGTCCTCAGCGTTGGTCTGGCTGCGGAGAGCCACCAGCCCCCGGAGACTGTTGACTTCGCCACGCCCGAGTCGCCCGATGGCACGAACGAGGATCCTTTCGAGATTGCTCCCCCTACCGACATCATCTCCCAACCGCTCCGCACCGACAACCCTATCCCTGACTCGCCGTCTTCCGACCCTATCGCCCCGGAGCCGTTCATCAGCGAGCCTGCTTCCCCCGAGCCCACCTTCACTGATCCTATCCCTCCCGCTGGCGAAAACATTCCGATCCAGACTGATCTTCCCGCCTCTGAGAACCAGGGTGATGGAGCTTGAACGGTACCTTGGGGCTTGGTAAAAAGTAAGGGGTTCAAAGAGGATTCGTTCATATCGGTCTTGCATTGGGAAGGAGTTCATGCGTGTCACAACTAGAGAGCATTGGCTTTCAACCATGATAATCATGATAATGTCTTTTTAGTATAAAAGTCTCTACTTTTAAGGTGCCAACTTGCGACCACAGTGATGTCTATTGACCGAGTCCTTTTACCACGGGTTGGTGTCGATCGGGGCAAGCGGCGTCTGGCACTTCGCAGCCAGCGCCGTCTTGGCCTCCTCGCTGTCGATGCTCACGCACGGGATGCCGAGCTCGCCGTCGATGCCGTCGCAGATAACGACCGGCTCGCCGCCGCAGGGGCTGGTGACGTTGAAGTCCTTGATCTTGATGTTGTGGCACACGGCGTCCGGGTTCGTCGAGCAGGTCAGCTTCGCGACCGCGTTGCCGTAAATGCCGCTCGTGTAGCCGGAGAAGTTCTCGAACGAGACGTTGGACACGTTCATGCCGGACGGGTACTGCTCGCAGGTCGTCTCGTTGATCTTGGTCGTTTCTGTCAGCACTGATGTCCGGTTGCGGGGGATACCAGGGGGGGAAAAGGGGGGAAGGATGTCTCACGTTGAAGTAGCAAGAGTCGAGGATGATGCCATAGTCCATTCTTGCCAGCCAGAAGTTCCTTTGTTTTGGGTCTCGTGTTAGGAATTTGATCTTCACAAACAACAAAAAAACATGCCATGACGCCAAGGGTCTCTTACTTGTACGTGATGTTTTCGACGTAGCCGTAGCCCACGTTCGGGCCAGCCCAGGTCTTGATACGGGCACCAGAGTACTGCACGTTTGTTAGCCGCATGCTCCCCCGTGGAAAAGTCTTGGCGAGGGGTCTTACGTCTCCGTTCAACATCCACACGTTCTCAATGTGGACGTCCTTGACAAACGACATCTCGCCGGGGTACTGGCCGAGCGATCCAATGGACTATGCGATTCCAGTCAGCATTTTCTTGCTTCATATTAATCTTTTCACTAGACCTCTTACCTGACCGTGAGTACCGTTGCAGTACATGGTGTTCACGTAGAGGTTGGTGTTGTTGGACTTGGGGGAGAAGCAGTCATCGTCGATGTTGACCCAGACGCGCTCGATGCGGACGTCCTGCACGTCTAGGGAGTCGAAGAAGTCGGTGTTCTTGGGGATGATGCTACCGTTGTTCGTGATGGCGGTGGCGATGACGTCCTTGTACTCGATGTTGCTGGCTACGCGGCACGTTGACTTTAGCTCCCAGACTTTCGTTGACAGACAAAAACAGCAATGTCGGCGACTTACATCCGACGATGAAGTTTGTCCAGCAGGGCGAGTCCTTCATGTGGATACCGTGGACCTCCAGGTTGGTGGTGTTCTCGACGTAGAAGAGGATGGGCCTGAGGTACTTGTTGTCCGGGTTCTGGGGTTGGGCGGTAAGCTTCGTCCGTCCGAACCTGGGCAGGTTAGAGCCGAGAGTTCTTACCAAGATCCTGGAGAAGAGTTAGCGGGAGGACATGTGAACACCGGGTTGCTTTGATGAACTTACGATCCGATGCCGGCGTTGAACTCGTCCCACCATCGCTGGCTGCTCGCCGGTCAGAGATTTTATCGAGAACGAGGAGAGATAGGAGGACGGACCCTTGTCCATTGATCACACCGTCGCCGTAGATCTTGATGTCCTTGCCACCCCACTTCCCTGCTCAGAGGTTAGTCGAGAGTTTGCGCAAGGGCCACGACAGAGGACCGTACAGAACATGATGGATCTCTGTTGAACGTGTCAGTCGAATTCGTATTCTGCCTTGGGGTAAAAGGAATTCTTACCTGGAAGGGGTGGGTAAAGGCATTTTCCTAAAGTGAATTGTCAATGACGAGTGTTTCGACGGAAAGTATCGCGTTTGGCGCAACATACTTGCCAGTATTTGACATCGTTCGTGAACTACAAAGAGGTTTGTGTCAGAAAATAGCATCAAACGCCGCGTCGGTCGTATCCCGCACCTTGATCTCTCCCTCGAGGTGGACGTGGACGTCGTTGAGGAAGGTTAGATCGAGGGCCTTAGCGATAACGAAGGTCTTTCCCTTGGGAAGGTACAGCGTGCCGCCATTGTTGGCCTCCTCCATGCCCTTGCGGAACTCCTCCGAGACGTCATCAGTGTCGTTGCTGGAGGCGCGGATCTGGATCGTCTTTCGGCACCCGTCGGACGCCGCGGTGTAAGGGTGCTTCTCTCGGAATTCCAACAGGGACCTTGGGACGCCGGCCGGGAGCTCCACCGCGTACGAGAGCACGCCGGTGACGGCCGCGAGGAGGGCGAAAGGTTGCGAGAGACGCATGGTTATGTTTCAACCAAACACAGAATACGTCAGAAAGGATGCGATGGCAAACAACGCTCTCCGGATCCCGTTCCAACAGAGACGGGAGGACCAGCTAGAGGGAAAGGAGGACCATCATCCCCTCATCTTTAAAGGGTCCCGAAGCGACGCTACTCAGGACATGGAAGCAGCCCAGGTGGAGACACAGCGGGAGCCGAGGGCATTCCCACATCTTTCTCGGGTGAACCACCCTCATCAGACGGAAAAGTTAAACTAGAGTCATGTTCCTGCAGCAAACCCCTCCCCAGACGAGCCCCCGTCCAACAGCTTGCTCTGCCGTGAACCGCAATCAAACTCGGAAAATATGCTTTTAGTCAAGTGACGAGGACCCCGCGCGCCCGCGCGCGCGGATCGGAAAAGGCCCTGGGCGTCCCTGCCTCCTCCTTTCGCAGGCTGCTCACAATCTCCAACACAAACCTAAGTAAAAAAGAATGATGGATTTGCCCGGACTCCGGAAGGCGGTCTGGCCTCGGCCGGCTCGTGTGGGAGATCCTCTGTGGGGAAAGGCCCTTTGGCCGGGGGGATCTTGGGGAAGACGGTGCGGGGAACATCCTTGGGCACGTCGCAGTGCATCGCTCGGCTGGGGCTCATTGGTGGGAAATCCTTGGCCAGTACGACGACGTTCGGATAAAGACACCGCGCTGCTGGTTAGACTACACGTTGGTTGGGCCGGTTGAGGGGGTTGGTGATGCGGGCAGGCTGTCTAGCAGGCTTTATTCCGTCTCGTCGGAGTTGGTCTGTTGACGTGGAGATTGGCTTCATGCATGTAAGATCCGACGGTCTGAGGGGGTTTGAATTATCTTGGACTGCCGGCTTACCGACACGTGGAACGTCTTCATGTAACCTGAGAATGGCGTCAGTTTGGATGTCGAGAGACAGGAGTCGTGGCGAAGTGGTGTTCTTATTGTGTCTCAGCCGTTAGCTCTCCACACGAAGTTTGGCTTTAAAGTCCTCGGGATATCTTCCCCCACGAGTCTCCGTATCGACACGGGGCTGAACCCATCGCGGATAGTTGCGACGTGTGTTTGTGGAGCAATGGTTAGCCAACACTTACGTCTCTGGAAATCCCTCACCAGGATCCCTGCCGCCCGTCGTACGGCCAGAGGAGGACTTCGGGCTTAATTCCGAAGACAACCAACAGGTCGAGCAGCAAGTAGTTACAACAGGCCGACGTCAAAAGGATAAGTAAGCTGAGTCTCTTTGTGAAGGTCCTCGAGGGAGTTCCCAGCTCGTGTGTTTGAAACAATATCCAGATGATTATGGCATCATAAGCTTTCCACTTTGAAGATGCATCTGATTGGGGCAAGGCCTCGCTGATATCTGCGGTACGTGCTTGGTCCGAAGTTGTCGTGGGTGAGGTCTAGAGCTTGCTCCCTAACAACGTTAAACTGAGTTCAGAGAGACTAGACGTTTCAAGCGTAGTCAGTGGACCTAGAACGTTTAGGTTGTTTCGAGCTTGGAGGTAGATGTTGAGATCAGATTGGCCGCTTCAGATAACGAACGCATGTCATGAGTTGGTGTATACAAAAGAAAAAAGTAACGAATCCCAGCAATTCGTTGCAGGAAACATTACCATGTTAGTTTACTGAACCTAGATTTCCAAGTTGTCCGGAGCAGCAGCTCCTTGCGCGGAGCGATGGCGGAGCGGAAGGAGCAACGCGGGGTGTTAGGGTAATACTCGATCACCGTCGGCTGAAGATCTATTAGTGTAACCGCTAAATCTGTGGAAGCCTGACAGCTAATTGTCGATGTGCTTCAAATCAAAAGCTGCTTGTGGCTTACAATTGCGACTTCAAGACGAGGGACGAATTTAGAATTGAGAGGTAACTTGAAAATATGAAGTCCGACAGAGACTAATCCAAGTCCTCAACTCCCGAAGGCGAAATACAGTTGATTCCTCGTGATTGCTAAATCGCTTAGATGTTTTCGTGCGGATAATTGGCTGAAATAAGCAGCAGGGCTATCCACCTCCCATCTACCCAGTAGCTTCACCATCAACGTAGCCTCCAGATAGCGCGGTTACAAATCTAACAAAACAGTAAGAGAACAGTCCACTATGATGATTTAACCTTTGCAAGCGGTGGTTGAACTCGACTTTGAACAGGCCGAGACTTGAAGAAGAGGGAGGTGACGCGGATCAATTCTCCCCTGCCAGTCTCTTTCGATCGTCTAGTAACCCCATACCCAGCTATTGAGGGCTTCTAATTGGCTTTTACGCCATTACAGCAGGTATCCCAAATAGATATCCCGTACGTCTCTCTTCGAGAAACGATGAATCGAGAAATCAAATGAAGACACGCTGGGGAAGGACTGAATCCCATTTCACGTCTACCTACTTTCCTTTCCTGCCCCCGGCCTTATCGTGATCTACCTCCCCAGAGTGGGATTATGCGCGTTTAGACTAGTGAACCTGATAAGTCGCCTGCTCGGGGGAAATTTTGCCTGGAAAATGAATCGGCTAGAATTAAGTCATTCACCTATTAGCTCAGCACCTCCGGGGAGTGAAGACACTCGCGTCGGTCCCATCATCCTACAGTCTCTGGTAAAGATAGGTTCTGAACCTCCTCTCACGAAGGCATAGCTCAGCCCAGCTTTGTGGGACGACGATGCAGAGACTGCCGTTCCACACAACATGGGCCATCAATTGTGTTGCGAGTCAAGCCTCGCAACCATTCATCGGCCGACGCCGTTCAAATTCCAAAAGAGTTGAAGTGCTAATTCGAGTGACTGATTCCGCCATCAACTTTTAACAAACCGCAAACACAGCAATGGACGAGTCTCTCTGCACGCCTTGGAAGCCCAACGGCAATCAGGCTCGTAAGGAAGTTCGAGTCGGGTTTGCCTCTAGTTTCCATGCTAAAGCAACAACAGGGGCACTGCGCAACCGCGCAACGAAGACGTGTTATCACTGAAGAATGGCGCCAGATGTTACGCCAGATACGGTAGTAAGTGGGCTTTGACTATCAGCGTCGCATGCAAGTCTTGTCGGCAGTGCAACCTTTGGGCTAGGAACCTGATCGTGATTTGCTAGCATTTGGTTGCACTCCTGTAAAAGCTGAAAATTTCCCAACTAGGCATGTACGGGAAGCCGTTTTCCCGGCTTTATTGCCCAATGAGGAAATTTCAACACAACATTCTCTACTTTCCTGCAGACAACAACAAAACTCTATGCCGTTTACTTTGGCTCTTTTTGCCCTCTGACTCGGGAAAACGGGGTTACAGTCCGACAGTAGCTCGAAGAAAGCTGGGAGAATGCAGAATCCTCTTTGGTTTACTTTTGTTTCCAGTCATGTTGCCCGTGATGCAGGTGGAGGTTATGAAATCCCCTGGTCAGTGTGGGGCGTAGCACGATAACATGCAACCATGCGCGTATTTTAAGACAGTTAACTACCCCGCGTTGAACTACACATTCTTGCGGATCCCTTTGCGACCTCAACTTTGAACTCCTCTGAGGTCGCCAATCGCCAGCAGGTACTCTAACTTTGAGCCCATTGTACCATCCGTCGGTTTGACCAGTTAACGTAAAGTTACTTGACGCCGTTGAGGCCCATAGAATCTCAGTCAACGGCAGCATCGCCTCCGCCCTTGACCGCTCAAGTTGTCTTCATAACCGGACTCTACTCAATGGCTGCCGCCACAGCAAGACCGCGCACCGGCATTGACCCTGTACGTTAGAATTCACTACTTATTCTTCTCTCTTGTGTGTACGGAAAGCCTGGAAGGGTGCCTGCAACTATAAGTAAGGCCTGATGTAGCCGCCAATGACTTACTGTTTGAGTCGGCAGTGCGACGCTCTCATAGCGGCCGGCCTGGGAGACCGCCTTCTCTTGGCAACGGACGAAGGCTACGAAGCTCGAATTGCTTCCTACTGGTCCGCCAGTGCCCGTCTTCGACCTTGGTGTCTTGTGCAGCCCCGCGACGCGCAGGAGGTCTCCAAGACTCTGACAACGTTGGTCAATGCCGGGACCGGCGCGGGTGAGTGGCATATTGCGGTGAGAAGCGGTGGCCACAACCACTGGGCAGGCACGAACAACACCACAAACGGCGTGACGATCGATCTGGTCCATTTGAACCAGGCGACGTACGATCCCAAGACGAACCTGGCCTCGATCGGATCCGGCGGCATTTGGAGAGATGTGTACGCCAGCCTCCTCAAGCAAAACGTGACCGTCGCAGGTGGGCGCGACGGCGGAGTCGGGGTCGGTGGCTTTCTCCTCGGGGGCGGCAACTCTTACTACACCGGACGTATGGGATTCGGCTGCGACTCGGTCAAGAACTTCGAGGTCGTCCTCGCCGACGGCAGGATAGTCAACGCCAACAGCGAGACCAACCCGGAGCTGTTCAAGGCCCTGAAGGGCGGCAGCAGCAACTTTGGCATCGTCACCCGTTTCGACATGGAGGCGGTGCCGGCAAACGACATTTACACCGGCGTTCACCTTGTTAGCAAGGATAAGTCGGACGCTGTTCTCGAAGCGCTGGTCGAATTCACCGACAGGGATGAGTCCTTTGCCGACGACGCCATGCTGGCCATCTACATGCACAACACCGCCATGGCGGACGACATCGTGATTCCCATATCCCGCATCAATGTCCGGGGAAACGAGAACACGACGGCGTTCGCCAAGGTCAACCAGATCCCGGCTATCGACAGCAAAATGACCCACGTCAGTCATGCTGACCACGCACGGAACTGTCAGACAGCCGGCGGCGCTCGGTAAGTCTGGTTCTAGTCGAGTTGTTCGAATACTTACTAACCTGGGCCGATAGGAGTGTCTGGTTCACCCTCGCGTTCAAGAACGACGTCTCAATCATGAAAACTGCCGTCGACGCCCACCAGGAGTTCGTCGACGTGATGAAGGCCGCCATCGGTGCCGGGGAGTTCACGTCGCAGATGGTTCTCCAGCCCGTGCCCACCTACTTTGCCAAGATCGGCCGCGAGCGCGGGGGCAACGTCCTCGGCCTCGACAAGGAAACCGAGAACGCGATTCTGTGGCTCGGTCTCGTCACGATCAACACCGAGGCTCAGGAGGCCATTGCACGTATCCACATGGCCGCCGCCTCTGCCAAGATCGAGGACTTTGCCATCTCGGTTGGTGGAAACGTCGCCTGGCGCTACCTCAACTACGCCGACCCCAGCCAGGATTGCCTCGGGACTTACGGAAAAGCCAACGTTGACTTCATCCGCGAAGTGGCCTACAAGTACGACCCTGAGGGCGTGTTCCAAAAACGAATTCCTGGAGGCTTCAAGATTTCGAGAGTGAGATGACCTGTCTCTTGAAGTGCAAGCACTCAGGGCCACACAGGATGGCGGCTTGGATGACGAAGAACATGGCTCGCAGTTCGATGATGGATCATGAATCGAATGAGAAAGAAACTTGGACCCGTTAACTTCAGAGATACTCTGTCCCAGGTATACCATCTTCATCAAATTGACTACTTATACATAGTAATGCGATGCGAAACCTAGGCAATCTGAATTTGCGGTCAACCCGAACAGCGGCACTGAAGCCGGAACAAAGCCCCCACACCGGGCCGGTCCTCACAGGCGGGAAAGCCGCTCCGGTTCTGCAACTAAAGCGAACGGAATGTGCTTCTTTACTGTGAGTCACCTGCGTCTCAATAGCAACAGTCACCACCTGGCACATGACAATACCCAGCGTCATGCCTTGGACCTCTCCGCGGAGATGTCACGATCTTGCTTACATATGACTTGTATTTGAGAGTCCTCACTTGGCCTGTGCCACAGCGAAGTAGCTTACGAATTGTATGCACACCGTTTCACAAAACTGAAGCCAGTCAGCCGTAGCGGCAGGAAACGTGGCCAAAGCCGCGTTACAAGCGTATATGGCGTATTTTGGGAATTGTGACAGGCGAAAGTTTCCCAACTGGGTTCCACTGTTGTTCCGGTGGTGGACTATGATTAGTGGACCGCGCCCTTTGACAACACGCTTATTATAGCAAGCACTGGGCAACTGGACGCTAATAGGTACCTATCTATTGGCCCAATGCGCTCTGTCGACATATAATCCAGTCCAGTAACATCGAACATCAACCAAATTAAAAGCTCAAGACATCAGGCAGAAGAGAAACACAAGAACTCAAAACTTTCAGTTCCATAATCCTCTTCAGCAAAGCACCATGTATCTTCGCGCAGTCCACGCAGAGCAAAGCATTCCCGTGCTGCGCAAGCTCATCCGGGACTTCCCCCTCGGCGTCCTCACCACCGCCATCCCCTCCGACTCCCACCCTCTCATCCAGTCCAGCCACATCCCATGGGTCCTCGACGTGCAAGACGAGTCCAGCGAGACTGAGCTCGGCGTCCTGCGCGGCCACCTGGCGCGCGCCAACCCGCAGAGCAAGGCCATGATCGAGTCCCTCTCGGCCGAGGGCCGCACCTCGACCGGAAACTTCCTCGACCAGGAGGTCATGGTCCTCTTCACCGCGCCGTCGCACCACTACGTCACGCCCAAGTTCTACACCGAGACGAAGCCGACCACGGCCAAGGTCGTGCCGACGTGGAACTACGCCGCCGCGCAGGCGTACGGGCGCGCGAGGATCTTCTACGAGGCCAAGTCCGAGGAGACCAAGGCCTTCTTGGGGAAGCAGATTGACGACCTCTCGCGCCACGGCGAGACGTCCATCATGGGGTTCACTGGCAAGGGCGACCGCCCCGGGCCGTGGAAGGTCTCGGACGCGCCTGAGAGGTACATCGACCTTTCCAAGATGGCCATCATTGGCATCGAGATCACCATTGACCGACTCGGGGGAAAGTTCAAGATGAGTCAGGAGCTGGGTGAGGGAGACAGGGCAGGCGTCATCAAGGGATTTAAGGCTCTGGGAACCGAAGTGGGCGATGAAATCGCGGATCTGGTAAAGGAGCGCGGAGAGCTGAAGGGGAAGTCTAAGCAATGATTTTCTAGTTTCTTCATATCGAATCTCTACTTTATGCCCAATGATAATCCCAAACCCTCCGAGTGACCGTTGACAACTGGCATCCAATGACTCCAAACGCGGAAAGCCATACGAGTTACCTTACACAACGAGAGTTGATGATGGAATGCCAGGAGTGAGTCAGAGAACAGACTCTAACTCACTTTCAACTTCTTTTGTCTGCCCGAGCTAACAGCAGTATCACGAATAACTTGGATGTATAGGGCGCGTTTGACGCGATCGGGAGCAATCCGGCCCACTAGCGGGGCTCGGGTCCGGCCCGGCGTCGGGGTAGTGGGCCTCGGATCTGTGCCGAGAACCAATTCAAACTGTCCAATTAATAAAAGCGAATGTGAAAGAGAAGACGGACGTTTCTTGAACCAGAGGCCGGGCCGGTGGCCATATTGTTCGCTTTTCAGTTTCAAACGCCGTAGGAGAAACCTTGAGCAACAAACCTGTTATCCGTACTATTACCGGACAACGTGGGGGGCCGCCGGTTTTCGGCTGATGACTGACGGTCGTTGGACTCGGTGGGGTTAGCCGATCCGAAGCGCTCGCATCGGGGTGATGATTGCCGACATCCCCCCAACCCCTCAAGCATATGCCAAGCGGTCGGAATAGCCTCGCCTGGTTCCGGAGACTTCCCCGCTCCCACATACGACCGGAAGATCGGCGTGCGAAGCCCAACGGCACTCGTGGGTTTGTGTAGCCGAGACGCATCGTGCGAATCAAGCTCGTCGAAGCTCATGTACGCCAAGTGTACGACATCGGCCCAATCCAGCATCCAACGTGCGGGGGTCACGGATAGGCATCGCGGCGGGTATTGGTCCCCGCGTTGGTGACGTACAAACACGGCGGAAAAGGGCATCGATGTGACCCTCGGCAAACGCATTTGATAATGGGCGCAAATATCATGTACATCCCGGCCGGCTCGGGGATGTTGTGAAGACCTCAGAACTGCACTAGATTGCAAATTGAACTTCGACGGCCTGCTGCACAGAGCCAGTGTCGAAAACCCCGTTGCTACTCTTAACTTTCGAGATACTCACCTTCACTTAACCTTTTGAAAGAAACCTCAAAAACGACATGGCAGAGCCGGCGAGCTCAACAGCGGCCAGCGGCCCATCCAAGAACCCATCGGTGGACGAAGAGTCCGGCGGTGCCCACGTGGAAACCGTCAAGGGAGAGCCTGTCGACGAGGATGACATCGTGGCGCGGATGAATAACCTGGACCCTCCAGTTACCCCTGAGGAGGTGAAGAAAGTCAGGAGGAAGATCGACATGCGCCTGCCCCCTTTCCTGCTAGTCCTCTACATGTTCACCTGGCTTGATCGAGGCGCGCTTGGAAACGCAGCCTTGATGAACATCAGAGAGGACCTTGGCTTCTCCAGCAGGCAGTTCTCTTTGGCTGTGAGCATGTTCTTCGTGGGAACAGCCATAGCCGACCTCTTTACGAACATCGGCATGCGGTACATACGGCCATCGCTATATCTGGCCACTGCGATGGTAAGTCCTTCGCATCAACCAATCCCTCGGTGGGCGTATCGCTGATCCATCCATCCTAGATCATCTGGGGCGTTTTCGCAACGCTGCAGGCGGTGGCCGGTTCGCCCGAGGGCATGTATGCCATAAGATTCTTCCTCGGCGTCTTCGAGGCGGCCTTTATATCGGGAGCTCCCTATCTCACAACAGTCCTCTACCCGAGATCAGTAAGACCCTCCGGTTTTTGAAAGTACTCTGCTCAAGTGCTCACATGCTGTCAGGAATGGGGCCGCCGAATCAGCATCTACCTCTCGGCAACCCCTCTAGCCGGCGCTTTCGGAGGCTGGGTAGCCTACGGCATCTCCAACATCTCCAACCCACGCGTCAAGCACTGGCAGGCCCTCTTCCTCATCGAGGGCCTGCTCACGATCGTGTTCGGCGTGCTGTGCATCTGGGTCCTCCCCGACCGGCCGCACAACACGAAGTGGCTCACCCCCCGCGAGCGCGACGTCGCGACCTGGCGGATGATGAACGACGGCAACCGCACGCATGGCAAGATCCACTGGAAGACCACGCTCAACCAGCTCCGCGACTGGCGCCTGTGGGTGAACATCGCCATCTACATGGGCCAGGTGCTCCAGACTTACACGATTGCGACCTTCACGCCCATCATTGTCGCGACCTTTGGCTACGACAACGTCAAGGCCCAGCTGATGACGGCGCCGCCATACTGCGTCGCCTTTGTCATGGTCTTTGTTGTCGGGTACGCTAGCGACCGTTTGAAGTCCTGCTCGGGTTTGCTCGTCATCTGCTCCATCGTTGCGGCCACCGGCGACCTACTTCTGGCTGTCCTGCCGCCCTCGGCGGCTCATGCGCGTTACGGAGCTACCTTCCTGATCCTGTCTGGCATTCTGTCTGGGGTGACGCTCAGTGTAGGCAATATCACGAGCAACTGCTGCGGGGATATCAAGAAAGGCATCGCGTCTGGGCTGTTCCAGTCATTTGGGAGCACCATGGGCATCGCTACCGGGTACCTCTTCCCTTCCACGGATGGCCCCGCATACAAGACTGGTTTCTGGACACTTTTTGCCGCAACATGCTGGACTGGGGTGGGCAGTGCCTTCATGACTTTCATGACGATCAGAGAGAACCGGCGGAGAGACAGAGAGTATGGAAAGCCTCCCGAAGGCGTCGTCATTGATTTTGATGAGGGGGGTCAGATGGAGAAACACCCGTACTGGAGATATTACCGCTGAGCCTGGGGATCATGAGATGAGTTGATTAAATCATTTGACGAGACTTCTTGCCAGCAGTTGGACGAAGGAGCGAAGCTTTCAATACGCAGGCAATGTCTCTTTGGGGAAAGCGTCCGGGTGTCGTAGAGTCATGATGAATGGGTGCAAGTTTGGGAGCTAACGGAAACAGAGTGCGGAGAAGATCTGATGCTTCTCTTCTCAGCTTTTCGAGGACATTGCTTGGCGTTAAATACCAAGTGGCTTGGCCAGTTGGAACTCTGCTTCTCAGAAAGAGAAGATAGGACAGCCAGTACGAGACAGCGCTTACCAAGTGACCCAACGATGCGATCAATCTATTCGTTCTCTTAAAGTTTCTCGTGATGATTATCAACCGACTGAAGTACACTCTATCCCGTTGACTTTGTGCACTCAGTAAAGAATCAATATTGAAAAACCAGTAAATTCGCAACCCGATTTATGTTGAGATTGGGAATTCAAAAATACGTTCTACTTCACCGATACAGCACGAGAAGAGAAACCTTGGGCTGCATTCATGACACTTTGTTTTGAAGAGAACATTGGGTAAGTAGCCATGGAAGTCCCATTGCGTGATTTCTGCTCTGTCTCATCCTAAAGCTTAACGCGACACACGCTGAACTCTGTACTTCGGGGTTGCCGATAGTTCGTTGAAAGAGGCAGTATTGCTGTTGACACCTGAGTCGAGCATAAAGTTTATCTCTCTCGCAACACACAACCACGACGCGTTAGTCGGTCCGTTGCGCGTTCCCGTCTCGTACGTGAGGGGGTGAAAACCTAGAATACCAGTGTTCCGAATCTAGAGAGGACTTTGAGCTTTTGCCACAGATATCGATATCCGACTTAAAACCCAACCCGCGAAGAATTCACTTACCCATTTGAGGGTACAACGCGTTCTGAAAATGCAGACAACACAACCGATTCACAACGACGATGAGACACGTACTACGAAAAAGAATGGCGGGACACACACATCAGGGGGTCGTCCTTTGCAAGCCCAAGAGAAAGACGCGGAGCGACAACCGACGACAGACAATGACGGCAAACCATCCTACGTCACAGGATACAAGCTCATACTCGCCATTGGCGCCTTGACACTCAGCGCCATACTGATAAACTTGGATAGTTCCATTCTCTCCACTGTACGTGTCTGGCAGTCAGGGTTATCTCAGATCTTGCTTCGGAGAAATAACCCTTCTTAGGCCACTCCAACTATCACCAACGAGTTCCATTCCGTCAAGGATATCGGGTGGTATGTCAGTTCGTACCAACTCGCAGTGTAAGTTTCTTCCTGTCCAATTTGGCTGAACCTAAGTAAGACAGCAATTGCAGCTAACGTCTTCCAGCTCAGCGTTGCAGCCAATGACGGGCAAGTTGTTCACTTATTTCAGCAACAAGGCAAGACTACCGTGGTGGAATCTTAACAAAGTATACTCTGACGACATACAGTGGACATACATAAGCTTCCTCGTCTTGTTCGAGGCCGGCTCCCTGATCTGCGGGCTTGCAAAATCATCACCTGTTTTCATTGCCGGCCGAGCGGTCTCAGGCGTCGGGGCTTCAGGACTCTTCAACGGCTCGATGATAATCGTGTACGGGATGGTCCCCGCACAGACGAGGCCGTTTATGATGGGATTGATGCTCGCAATATCTCAAATCGGAATGATTGCAGGGCCCCTAATCGGCGGCTCTCTAACGCAGTACACTAGTTGGCGTTGGTGTGAGTATCAGTGAACGAAGCACTTTGCCTCAGGTCATTAGTTGGCATAGAGCCCCTGCTAACGCCGATTCTGTATAGGCTTCTGGATAAACCTACCTGTTGGAGGCCTGGCCTGCTTCCTGTTGGCTTCAGTATATATTCCGGAACATATCCCAAAACCTACTGCGCGAAGCGTGCTCACAGACCGGAAAATCCTTCAAACATTCGACGTTGTTGGCTCGACCATCCTCATCGGCACCGTAGTCCAGCTGCTGCTTGCCCTCCACTTCGGAGGCTCAGAATATTCATGGAGCAGTCCCACCGTCGTCGGTCTCTTCTGCGGCTTCGGCGCAGCCGCGATTCTTTTCATAGGGTGGGAATATCGAGCTGGACCGAACGCTCTGATCCCGCTTGAGCTTTTTCTGAACAGAGTACTAACTTGCGGCGCATTGATGAACCTCTGCGCGTCGGGGCTCACATACATTGCAACTTACTTCATTCCCATTTTCTTCCAGAGCATTCTGGGAGACAGTCCGATGGAGAGCGGCATACACATGTTGCCGAGCATCCTCAGCTCCATACTGTTTACGGTCTTGTCGGGAACGATAGGTAAGACTCTTTCTAGTCTTTTGTTGCGCACCCGAAAAGTCACGAAAGTCCTTGGAGACGAACTGAAACTAACATGCCTGCAGTCTCAAAGCTCGGATATTATTTGCCATGGGCAATCTTCGCAGCGGTGATCACTGCTGTCGGCTGCGGTCTCATGTCGACCTGGTCTGTAACTACAGGCACTGGGGAATGGATCGGCTACCAGATTCTGTATGGATCCGGTCGCGGTTTAGGGATGCAACTGGTACGCATGCTCTTTTATCAGCTCTTCTGTGATATGAAGAATGTTTACTCACCACCCGCCATAAACTCAGGCCATCGTCGCTATACAAACGGTGTTACCGCCGGCACACGTTGCCACCGCACTGACAATTCTCGTCTTCATTCAAGGACTGGGAATCTCGGTACTAATCAGCATCGGAAACGCCGTATTCGACAGCACAGTGGCCAGCGAGATCGAAATCCACGCTCCCGGGTTGGATCCACGGGCCATTATAAAAGCCGGCGCGACGGCATTCCGGAGTCAGGTTCCCCCGCAGAGCCTTGCCGATGTAGTGAAAGCATGGGCGGTGGGCTACCAACGAACGATGTACATTGCTACTGGGCTGTCCGTTGGAATGTTCCTCTTCGCATGCGGACTTGGCCTGTATGATGCGCGGAAGAAGAGCGATGAGCTTGTTCCGGAAAGTAAAGACCACGGATCAGACGCTTGAAGAAGAAACTCTCATGCTCATCCCAATCGACTGTTCAGAAACTTAACAAGAACCCAGGCAAGAGTATAGTCTAGACGTTGGGCTAGATCTTAGTTCTTAGAGGCGGAAGAGTATGGCCTTGCTGTTAAAACATCATGTTACATCGGGACTACAGCGAGAAAAGGTATGCTCGAATATTTCCTCTCAATAGTATTCATAAATCAACAAAATGCTAGAGACAACAAATTAACTTCACGCTGTATCATCACCGGCCAAAAGTACTCGAACTCCCCGAAACACTTCCGTCCCAGCCGCAGCCTGACGAACACGGATTGACTCCGCGATCAAACGCGCAAAGTTGTAAGCTGGATGAAGCTCGTCCCACGAAACTCCTTCAAAGTCAAACGTCTCTCGGTAAGTTCTCCCTACGCCATATATCACGTCCGGGTTTCTAATCAGGTTGTGCTTCAAATTCATCCTGTGAAGAACCCGAAATAGTCTGCCCCTGTTTCGAACGTTCGACGCGCCGTCACTCTGTCGCTCACCAATTTTGCGCTTGCTATGATGATGGTCCACTAAGTAGAGCACCTCCAAGTCTTTTTGCATGTAAGCAGCCAGGTATGATATCTCGACGCGGCTGAGAGAATGCATCGTCTCTTCAACGTCGATGGCGATGCGCCGCGCTCGCCAGACTGTCAGGGCCATCTCCGCGCTCCAATGAGCCCCAAGTGCCTCTGAGAGTCTGCTGTAAGACCTCGATAATCCCGAGAGAGATTTTGGAACATTCGACTCCACTACTCGGTCCGTAAACCGGAGAAAGAGAACGTCGTTGTCGTTGTCGTACTCGAACACGCTACCGTGACCCGGCAGGTAAACGGTGTTGAAGTTGCTAGCCTGGAGCACTGCCGAAGACGCTGCTTCGCTGCACGCTAGACGCAAAGCCTGTCGATGGCGGTACATGCTTGGATCGCTTCCCGACTGCTCGTTACCATCCTCGATATCCCGGGCGCTTTCGTCGTCGCCTCTGAGGCGATCCAGGAATGCGACGTATTCGTATTTGGTCCACTTTTGACGCCGCCTGGCGGCATGCACGTCGTCCGTTCTTTGGAAAGCATGTCTGCTGCGGTCGTTTCCGTGAAGCGAGGGGAAGCAGACGTCGAATACGTGCATCGACGGACTGGACACTGCCTGCTCCCAGATCCCGAGGCGGATCTCGGCAGGCAGGTTGGCAAACTGAGGGAAGGAGGCCGGCTTCGCCATCATGAAAAGGGGTTCTCTGGAATCGAGTAGTTCGGATGGCGTTCGTGATGAGGTGGAATGATTGGGAGGGTTGGAAAAAGTTTGCCAAAGACGCAGCGCCGTCTTTCCGGAAACCTGGTCATCGGCGTGTTTCACATCTGACACATGGGACGAGAAGCATCAACGTTGGCTATTTATTCAAGACCGGCAAACACGTGGGCTTCGTCAATCTATTGGCACTGACTCGGGTAACTCCGAGTGACATACTGCCGTCGGGCCGGAGCCTGGACCAGTCGCTGGGCCGTTGTCGGGGTTGAATATGTAAGTTGCTTAGAAGCCAACTTGCACGAGTAGTGGGACATTTTCCCCTTTCAACTGGCGATTGTTCATTAGACTGCCCTCGTAAAACACTTGCAGGAGAGTTATGCTTGCCGAGTCGAACACTCTATCGCCAAGAGTTCTTCAAGTCGAAACTTGGTGGAATTTCCCCAGGGCATCACGGATTCTTGGTTTTCTTTTCGGGCTCGAATCATATGTGCTGCGACCAACGAAATGATCTTGAACGACTAATGTGATCTATTCCTACGTTGTCGCTTTTTGTTGCCCAACGTCTAGCCTATAATGTCGCCGTTTACTGCTCAAGCCCCATCCATGATTGCTTTAGAAGTTGCAGCAGTGGAACTTTCCATCCCCTCGCTGATGGCAATCTTTGCTGAAGCATAGGCCCTTGCAGTTGCTGTGGGTGTCGAAACCCATCGCCTGACATTGCTGTGGCGATTGGGGCAAAGCATGAGCCACGGTAACCACGGCGAAGGCCAGCATGAGGTCGAAGAACTTCATTTTGGTACTTGCAAAGCATGTTAGCTATGCGGGCAGTCAGAGCAGGTGTCGGATTGGGCCTACTGTACGTTGGGAGATTTCCTGGGTTCTCAGGGGCAGCTTCGAGGGACGTGGTTCAGAGGTTTGAATCAAACGTGGTAAACTTGGGGTGGGAGAGACCGACGCTGGAGGGAAAATTGCTTCCATGATGGGTTCAACGTCCTCTTCTTATTATAGTCGTACGCAACCATCACTTCTGCCATTGGCGCGTTCGCCCTAAGGCGTCCGAGACTAGCTCCCAACCTGGCGCTTTGCAGATGCTCCCAATGTATGGAATCCCACGATACTTTCCATGCCTCCCTTGCGCACCTTCGATGGATAGAGTCCAGCAACTATCATTCGCCGGCTGCCACAGCTCTTATACGAAGTCGTCGCTGTTTTACGAAGCTTCCGACTAGGATGTGCATTTAAGCTTTCGGTTCTCATTCATGAGAGTTTTACGTATTGCAACTCCGGTGCTCAGGGGGTCCACAACCTGCTTGACTTTCATGGGCTTTCAGGACGGCCTACAGAGCTTCATAGGAATGCTGAATTGAACGTATGAACTAATTCCTGGATTGAAGTCGGGTCACACGCAAAACCCCCAATTATTTTCAAGCAAGACGAAAAGTGTCCAGCTCCCTCTTGTGAACTCTCGTTGAGTCCCTCGCATGTCCTTTGAAAGGTCTGCTAATCGAAAAGCTCGAAGAGCTCGAGGAGGCATTAGGGTAGTTTCGCTGAGGGGTTCAGCACAACTAGTCATGGCAACTTGGGGTCACATGCCTACTAGGCTAGAGAGGTCACCGCAGTGCTGAAGTGAAGTCCCCAGGCATGCTCTTTAAGCTCTGATCTAGGGATTTTGAGTTCTGCTGGGTAGTAGTTTCCAACAAGACTGATTACTGATAGATTGCGGTCGGCAGCGCCGGCCGCAATGCGGCACCCGGGACCGTGGGAATGGGCTGATCCAATGCGCAAGGTTTTGCTTACGTATCACTGTTCCTCGTACACATGCGATGAACTAGATCAAGCAGCTCAGTGCTCGGGTTGATAGTCATCGAGCTTTGAACTCAAAATGGTACGAGTCTCAGCACTCCTTTCATAGTGCACCCGTAACTCCAGTTCCAAGCTGGAGACTCTTGTCGATTGAGAGGAAAAGGTAGACTTCTGATCCAGCCGGGCATCACCGCACCGCTATTTCTATACAGAACTAGTCGGTAACTCTATGCCAGAGCGAGCCAGGACAACCTCATCAAGCTAGTTTTCAACCCCAGGGCTCTTGTAAAGCAGGGGAACTCTCGTTACCTATCCCTTTGCAAGACGGTCCAGTCGCTTCTGGACTGCGACACCTTGATTGGGCAACCCGCCGCTTAGTCTTGTGCAAGACATAATTCACTCTTAGCTCGAACAATCTTAAGACAACAACTGCGCCGCCGGAATCGATGCATGCCACCATGACAAGGCAAACAGCTACTGCAGAGATGGTTGGTTTTCTCGGCCAACAAGCCAGCAGAAGTAAGTCAGCCCACGACGGGGGGCGGGTTGGCCCGGGCAGGCGGCAGCCGCTCTGCCCGCCTTCCCCGCAAAGCCGCCCGGTGTGGTTACAACGGCCCCCATGCAGGCAGCGCTGGCGGTCAGCATACATAGTATGAGTCGGGCGAACAAACGCAGGGAAAGGATTCAGCACAGTAATTGTCCATGGACACTTTCCCGATAATGGCTTGGTTTCGTTTGCCTGATATGCAACATCATGTATGATCGGGTCGGAGGTCCGCCATGCCTCCCGGGTGTGCTTCCTCGCGCAAATGATTTTTGCACTGATTACCCCTCAAGTCCTTCTTGTGTGAGCAGACGAGAAGCCGAGGGAGACTTCGTGTCGAATAGATCTTGATTACGGCTCCTCTTGGGCTTAGTTTGGGCCTTCGTTATGGATCTGAAGGACCAATTACCTACCGATTGCATGTCTTGATAGACTCGCGATGTACAGTATGAACGAGAACGCCGCGGCTCGTCAGCACGATTTCTAAGCAATGTTCTACATCTGAATCGTTCTCCGCGTCTACTAAACGGGGGGATGCCCATTTCGTATTCTGCTGGTTGCCTCGAAAGGTCAGAAAGGAGCTGTGGCCGGCATCTTCACAAACTAACTTGGATGCATCACTGTAGGAAACTTACCACATCTGAGCCCCATATCTGTCCCGTTTACCAACCGAAACAGGCTGATAATGCTTCGGGCGGGCTAGATTCAGCCCGCGAAAGCAGGTTCAAGCTACAGCAAAACCCCGCATGTGCGATAAGTACTTTTTAGATTGTCTTACGCTCAGCTGAAAAGCCATCTGCATGTTGATCCAGCAGGGAGATGTGCGAGAATGTCAGACGGACTTATTTTTCTTCCCGGGAGAGCCAGAACAAGAGTCTAGACTCTGTTCCGGTTGTCTTTGTGGGTTCACGGTGGGACTTGGAGGTTCAGAGGTTCAACGACAACTCCACGGGCATAAATGCGGCAAAAGACTCTCCTAATTCTCTGGAACTCATCATCAGCTACATCGAACAAGCATTCTCCTCAAGAACCCGCCATACTCAAACAAACAAGTGTGCATAAGATGTCCTTCTCCCCACCAACAGCGTAACCAACTAACACAACTCAGACTCTCGAACCACCGTCCTTCCGGCCCAGAATGCGCTTCACAACCTTCCTCACAGCCCTCCTCCTCGCAGCAACCGCCCACGCCGGCGTCGCCCCGCACGATCCCTCCGCCAGCCTATCCGAGAGCCACAGCGACAACCCCAGCATCGCAGAGCTCCTCGACCCTCGCGGCGAGCCTGTCGAAAAACGCGCCTGCAAGGAGAACGGCTGCAAGTGCAACAGCCGCGGCAAGCAGCTCACCATCTGCGGCGCCTGCGTCTGGACCGACACCAAGATGTACGCCATCACGACCAAGAGGGTCGACAGCCACATCTACGAGTGCTCGCCGGGGGGCAAGTGCTGCGACTACGGGTACGCCAAGGACTGCGGCACCGGGAGCGGGCGGTGCATCATCAACTGAGTCTTTTGGGCTTTGGGAGGTTACTCAGTCCAGCATAGTCGCAGTAAGAGATACTTCAGAACCATGTTAAAAGCCACAACTCTTAAATTGACAACTTCAATTCAAGTGAGACGGTGAATGATGTACCTGACTTATCGGATATCAACATGTCAGTTACCACGCAGCTCAAGACTTATGACCCAGCCCAAGTCTTGTTCGTACCTCACTTTAAGCATCAATGTTAAAGCTTTCCTGCCTTTTCTAGTGCCGCGAACCTAGAGCACAGGGGCATCCGATTCGTCAGAGTCAAAAAGGGGTAAATGGACCTCATTGGTATGTGGACAGTGATCATAGCTTTGGGAGAATGGACGCTTTGGTTCATAATCAGAAAATGCATTGGTTCGTCTATTATTTCCTGCTAAATGCTTTTTACACAACGCTCCGTCCGATCTATGCTCTTGTTCAGATGACATTCCTCAGCGACTGGCCGGCGATGAACCGTCTCAAGTTATAGGCGATCAATGCCTCTGCGCCCTGGGGGCGGCCACCAGCAGCGTGCGGGGAAACGACAACGTTGGGGGCCTTCCACAGACGGCTCGACTCAGGCAGGGGCTCGGTGACGAAGACATCGAGGGCAGCACCGCCGATCTGGCCGTTCTCGAGGGCGTCGACGAGAGCATCCTCGTCGACCGAGGTACCGCGGCCGACGTTGACGATCCAGGCGTGCTTGGGCAGCAGCTTGAGGCGGGCAGCGTTTAGGGCGTTCTTGGTGGAGTCGGAGCCGGGCAGAATCATGACGAGGGCGTCGGTCTCGGGGAGGAGCTCGGCGAGCTTGTCCTCTCCGTAGATCTCGATGCCGTCGCGGACTCCTGCACTGCGAGCGACGCCCTTGACGTGGGCGCCGAGACCGCGCAGGTGGGGGACCAGTGCCTTTGCGATGTTGCCAAAGCCCCAGATCAAAACACGAGCATCGCGGAGGGTGGTGAAGGCGCCGGCGGGGCGGTCAGGCTGGGGACCGCCGAGGTGGGCGGGCCAGGTGCTGCGCAGCTGGTAGTCGCGCATCTCGTAGAAGCGGCGGGCGGCGTTGAGGAGGAGGCCGAGGGCGTGCTCGGCGACGGTGTGGTCGTGCAGGCCGGAGCCGGTGGTAACGGTGATCTTGGAGGTGTCAAAGCCGGCGTTCAGGACGTCGTTGGGGCCGGCGGCGAGGGACTGGATCCAGCGCAGGTTCTTGAGGCGGCCGGCGGCATCCTTGAGGTTGTCGGCGGTGTTGGTCCAGGTGACGAGGACGTCGGCGTCGGTGTGCTCCTCGGGAATGGGCGTCTTGACGTCGTAGGGGACGAGCTTGACGGAGAAGCCCTCGAGGCTGTCGACGTCGAGCTTGAGGGAGGTGGGGTAGAGGAGCTTCATGGTGGCGGTTGTGGTGTGTATTGAGGGGTGTATTGGAGGTTTGGAGATTTGGGTCTGCGATTGTCAGTTCTCTTGTTCTGATTCCAGGTGGTTAGGGGAGAGCTCGTTCTTACATCTAGTGGAAAACGGTGATTAGGTGACGTTTGGAACAGAAAGATCGTGAAACGGCAAGCGAAGGAGAGAAAAATTTAGGCGAGAGCGTCTCGTCAAAACCCGCGACGGGCCTTCCTTTTTGTTTTACCTCGGGGCAAGAACGACCGATGACGGAGGTGACTGCTGCGATTAAGAGAAGGAGCGGGGGATGGTGGGGGGAATTAGGATGGCACCAGGCGAACTCGAGGTGAAGGTGGGGAGGAACAACACTGAATTGAGGGGCAACGAGGGGGCGGGGTACCGCCCGTGGCAGGTTCTTGTGTTGAGGAAAGAACACCGGCCGCCGGTTATTGCTGACGCCATCCCGAATCCCGGGAGCAATGCGCTTTCCTTCCAAAATGACTCGTCCGAAAGGGCAAGTACCATAGATAGTAGGTCGGAAATAATTCCTGCATTTGATTAGCCGACACCTTCCACGAAACCATCCCGCCCGGGTTTTTTTCCGAACCGGCATCTCCATGCCATGGAACTCCGCAACTTCCCCTTCTTCAATTCTTCCGCCCGTCACGGTGCCGAGCGGAAGGCACCCACCCTAACCCCTCCTCGAGTTCTCCTTCCCCATCGGCAACTGCTCCACGTGAACTCGGCCCGCTTCGTTGGAGATTTGACGTCCGATCTTTGATCTTCGATACTCCAACACTGCGTGAGTGTCAAGTCAATCCAATCCGTCTTGAAAGCCAGGGCCTCATCCAATCCGTTTCCCTCCATGATACCCGGTCGCCGGTAGGTCCTACCCCACATCGAAACTGAACTCTACCGGCCTCCCGGGTCCTCGGAGCCGATATCGACGAGCCGCAATTAACTAGATCTTCGCATGCAGACTCTGAAAAACCTACTGCGTATTGATGTGCGCATGACCATTCAAGAAACAACGGACTGACGGTTTGATACTGTCCGGAACTCTCCTCCGTTGCTCCAGTTTGCATGTAATGCGACCTCAGTCTTTTTGAGCGAAATCCTATTGCCGACAAAGGCTTTGTTCGAGAACCCTCGCCAGAGTCTCCTGGATAGCCGATGTAAGTGATTGCGGGCGTTCGCTATCGGTTTTTTCCAGATAGCGATTGTCATCTGGAGTGCGATGATCGCGACATTCGCGACGATAGGTAGTTCCTAACGAACACCATGAAAACTCGTTAAATCCATGTTAGCGAACAATAATTTGTAAGATCACTTCGGTATTCAACTTTAACGTACATAAGTACTTATCCAGAGAGTTGCGTCACGGGATTTGTCTGTTAACAACTAACAACACAGCCGAATGTAAGATTCACCCAAGTCTGGTGATTAATCCAAGTGTATTCCAACCCCATTCCAAACCAATTCTGAACCCATGCGAGAACTCCAAGGATGTCCGTGCTTCGGCGGACACGTCCGCGACGCGAGATCGCGCCAGAACAAAAAAAAAGTCGAACACGGGTTGATGTTGTTTCCTGATCACTCCGACAACACAAAGTTGAACAATCCAAGAGCACCATAACACCGCCCACAACACCATCGCCATTCATTTTCCATCCACAATCATATCCCCTCAGTCTTTCACTGCTGCTTATCAAGGGTTCGTCATGGATTTGTCTCCGCGGTCGCCCGTGATGCCATCCGGTTCTGGAAAGCGCAAGGCATCACCCATCGAGATCGCATCCGACTCCGATGCCAACCCTGTCGTCGACCTGCCCCCGGCCTGGCCCATCAAGAAGACCAAGATCAAGAACTCGGAAAGACTGGTGACCGAAGTCAGTACCTGCCACCCCCAGACCCCTTCCTTCCCCCTACGCCTCATCAAACTGACCAATTGCCCCCCTTGCGCAGGTTGATAAATGGCCTCGCAAAGACCTGCCCACCAAGTGCAACTGCAAGACCGGCTGCAAGGGATCCTGCGCCTGTGTCACGAACGGCTTCGCCTGCGGCCCCTCCTGTCGCTGCAGCAGCTGCGCGGACGGCCCGGGCAAGTGCACCAAGAAGCTCAACGACTTCTTCAAGTTCCTCGGTGACAAGGACGAGGACGGCGGAGCCGGGGCCCCCGGCGACGAGAACGTCAGGATGCGAGCCGAGCCGTGCTTTGCCACCTTCGCCGCCCGGTCCAAGGGCCCGATCAGCCTGCGGATGATGATGTCGGCCCTCCAGGCGCCTCACGACGTCTTCCAGACCGACTTCGACCCCTGGATCCAGAAGTGGACTCAGGAGAAAGCCAGCCTGGCCGAGGGGGACCTGCTGGCGTACGTCAAGAAGCTGCTCCGCCACGGGCTCATCCGCAGCAAGCGGCACAAGATGTTCTACTGGTCGTTCTGCCGCGACTACGGCCACCGCGACGGCATTCCCGGCACCTGGGTGCGGGACACGACCACCTGGCACTGCGAGACCTGCAAGGAGTGCCAGGACTGGTGCGACTGGCACTGCGGCAAGTGCAACAAGTGCACCTACGGCGTCAGTCTCCCCTGCGATGGGTGCGGCGGCGTGTGCCAAACGTATCACTCGATGAGGAAGGCAGAGGCTAGCTGGGGTAACATGGGCTTCGCTGATTCGGAGTCTGATGGCTACGATGACGGCTACGACGATGGCTTCGACGATGGCTTCGATGATGGCTTAGATGATGGCTTAGATGATGGCTTAGATGATGGCTACGAGGATCAACTGTCGCCAGTTCAAGTTAGCGGGCCGCGTTGAGCAATGAGGAGGGCTTGTTGAGGACGATATACCACGCCGTCAAGATGTCCGAGGGCCGAAAAACTTCACAAGAAGCCTTAATTTGAGAGAAAACGTCTCTTGCTTGTAAATCACCAGCATGCTGTACTAAAAATTAGATTACAGACATTAATCACATTTTCGACCCTGACTGGGATCTCAACTCCTACCGTACGATGCGTCTCGATTGTCTTGTCCAAGGGGGTAGGAAACGTTGATGACCTGTAGTTGTGGGAGAATCGAGAACCGTTGCCTTGGGGTTTGGCGTATAAAATGCATGAGCGTACCACGACTTTTCTGAGCCGCACAATGTTTTTGCCAGGGATTGCTCTTGAGGGGCCTCTTGCGGAATTCGTTTCTTGGTTGAAGGTTTGTCCGCGGTCATGTCCTGTCGCGGCGGCCTGCTTCTGCGTCTCGACGGCGGGACTGTTGCTTAAACCTATTTCCACATGGACCAGGCAAACAGACTACTTCCCTAAAAGAATCGACATCGTGCCTAGGAGGCTCTGGCTTGCGGGTTCTGGTTTGTTCTCCCTTTGTTGGTGTTGTGTAACCCAGGCAGCACCCTGTTCAAGACTTGAAAGAGTGGACAGACTCGATCGAATGGGAATGTCTAGGCTTCTGTGCGTTTCTACTGATAGATGGTGTTTCCACACAAATGAACCCTTTATATGATATCATTTACATTGGTTCTTCTTGGTTGTATTTACAAAGGAATTGTTGTCGAGGTTGTTCAAATTGTTCGGAGATTTCTAGATTGCGTTGCAGTAAAGCGAAACCCAGACACGCCAAACTTTGTCGTCTTCGAGATAACCACGATTCAGTAGATATAACAACGTTCTACAATTTCTACGACTGCATGTGGACTCGACCAGCCAAGTCTGGCGCCATCGGGAAGGCTTTATGCGAGGCCGACCTGATTTTCATGTCACTTTTCGAGGCCTATATTGGTAAAACAGTTGTTTTTGCTCGACTTCTGCTCCTATTTCTTGCTTTGTTCTCGTTGATTAGAATGTTGCTGTCGTCTAGAGGAAAATACGCAACGTCTACTCTTATTCTCTTGCTCTGGGGAAGACGATTCACACATCGTTCAAACATCTCGACTCCTCCTTCCAAATACCTGAATGTCTTCAAACACCGTGATGAAAGCTCGAAGTTCCCATCATGCAAAAGAAGCCCAAAATTGCATTTTGAGAATGACGTGATCCTGCCATAGAAACCCCTGACCATCTGCGCTGTCAATCATTCCATGACCAATATTGCACTTCTAAAGATGATAAAAAGCACATTGATCCCCTTTCATGCCAGTCGTACGGGTACGCGAACCGAGAGGGGAGGGATCATGTTCCAGAGAATGGCCAGCTCCCCACATCAGCAAGTTGAAAAATGCCCGAAGACACCTTCTCGAGCAAATTACAGTTGCCTTTCCATGTTGAGCCTCTACAATTGGAATTTACTTTTTCGGTGCCGCCTTTCTGCCACCTCAGACACACACACATGGTAGACACAAAGCTGTCAGATGACCGGGGTAGCTTCATGCACCTAGCTCAACAAGTGCAGTCGAGCAGGCGTGGAGCTTGTTGATTGATGGCTCGTCTCATGTCAAGCTGCCTTGCTACCTCAGCTCCGCATGTGCACTTTGGGTAGGAGATGAACGATGGAAGGACCTCCTCGTTTCAGAGATCTTGCTTATCAGATGGGCATGCATGTTCCAATCCCCGATCACTTATGACCCCCTCCTCCCGCTAGGTGCATGAACGCGTCATTTGCAGTGCTGCAGCTCTCTTCCCCTCCTGTAAGACGTTGGGCACCTGCGTGTCACATACTCGGTCAGGGAATATGATTTTCGGCCTGCCTTGGAGAGGCAAGACACCCCGAGCATCCATCTGCATATTAAAAGGGATGCCTCGCCGCAATAAGTTCGGAATTGAACTTCCCAGAACCAGCAAAACAGAGCACTCTTGCGATTGTACCGTCATCACATACGGGCATGCACATCAACTAAACGCAATGCAGCAGGTGAGGCGGACGAATCAATTGCTATTGGCCAGCCTTGTTGCCTCCATAGGCAACAACGAGGCACGGCGTTCAACAGAGTCGTTCCTCGAGCCCCCGGCCTCCGGCTCGTGGGATTGCTTCCCCGGGGAGCACATGGAAGCATCCCGATTTGCACATGCATGATACGGGCACTTTGTTTTGCACGAGTTCGATGCGTGGAAGCTTGGGCTTGGCGAGGAAGACCACTCGTGCTGGAGCTCGCTATCAGATCTGCATGATACACACCTTAGCTTTTCTTAGAAGGTTGCATATCTCAGGATTCTTGAGGAGTTGGTTGGCTCATTGCATACCGAACCCCGCGTTGCTTCGGTCACCGGTGTAAGCCCTGGAGTGTAGATAACCTTGATGAGCGTGAGACATTGTGTCATTCGGTCTTGGGAGATGGTCGTTCACGGTAGCTTGACTTGGGCCGATCAGTTTTGACTGATATACCTCGAGAGAGGAGCAAAATGCCACTGAGAAAGGCTATCATGCCTAGATACACGTAATAGTGTGAGGGGGAACAGGCTGCGTGTGATCAGCAGGTGCATGGTAACGGGCGTAGCAACTTGAGCGTGTGGGGGGGGGGGGGGGGGGGGGGGGGGGGGGGGGGGGGGGGGGGGGGGGGGGGGGGGAGGAATGAGGTGATGAGGGGTGCATGCTGGGCCGGTTGCCTGGCTCTAGTAGTCGAGCAAACCTCTGGCAACCTGCTTTCGACCGAAGTCGGTATAATACGAATGAAATGGCTGATTCCCTCGGCCCGTATATGAGAAACCCCTCAAGCCGGCTTCGGCGGCAGAGCGGAAGGACGCAAGAAGGGGGAGAGGATGTAAGCAACGCCTCGACCGAGGATGCAGGAGGCAACCACAGCAACCTGCCCCGACCTCGTGGATCCGGGAAGCGGACAGGCGGACAGGATGCGTCCCATGGAATCGAAAATGCAGTGAAAAAGGAGAAAAGCCCCATACATACATGCAAGTCATGGTGCATTCATCCCGAATATCACCGTAATAGCGCCTACCTGAATGTACCTGGTAAGGCGTCCAGGCGTCCTCCGTAGGCAGGGAGATGAAAGCGTCCCCAACACCTAGTGCGTCCGCCTGCAGCTAGGTGTGATCCTTCCCGAGAATGCTACTGGTTCAGTACCCCGGCACCCCAGCCAAGCATGCGGAGAAGGAGAGAAGGCTGAGAGACTATTTCTCGATGCATGGAACATTGTTCCAATTAAAAACCTTAGTTTTGCCTTCCCCCTTTGGTAGGGAGCGCGGCAGCCTTGTTCAGCTCGTGCTGTTGGTCTGAAACCACTCAAGGCGGCTCTGAAGATTCCCGAGAGCTGACAGACGATAATCTACGGGCCTCCAGAAGCTCCATTTAGCGCGCGCCTTTGGGGGCCGTTTCTCTCAGCACGTATCTCTAGTGTACTATAGCGCCTGAAGGGGCGTCCAGTCACGATTGTCACGTCCCTGAGCGCAGTTCGTGGCTTACATCTTCGTAGCTGGGTCTTTTCAGCTTTGTACGAGCGTGACGTTCTTCAGCACCGAAATCTGACGCCTCTGATCTTACATTAGGTTCTAAAGGGTCCGATAGGCTTCTTGTTGAGTCCGAATATAAGCTGACTTCCTCCGCCATCACACGGGGCGCCGCGTCTCGCTGAGCCCACAGGCAATCTCAATCTCGTAAACTCGGCCGCAGAAACTCTCCGCATCACGAGTAATCATCATCGTCGCTTCCTTTCCCCCCCTTTCTTACTTCCCTGGTAAGCAGTTCGTCCGCAAGAATGGCGCCCTCGCTTCAGACCCGCTCGCTAGCTCGCCAGGTGCTCGGGTGCCTAGGCCGCTGACGATACTGGCAGCGGACGCCTTACAACGCTCAGAGGTTTCGCTTTTACTCCCTCGGACTTTTTTTGCTTCTTCTCGCGGGCGGCAAAGCTAACCTCGAAACAGTTGCACGCCAGGGACTCTTCCCCACGACCCGAAATGAAACGCTCCCTTCCCGTCAGCTGTCTTATCATCCGTCCAGGCGGGTCGCCTTGCGGCAGAACCACAGACGCTCTGTGTTCCAGGGCGGGTGACAGGGACAGTCCGCCATGATCGATCACGGAGGAGCAAACAATGTGCACCCAAGGTGAGGGTGGACGAAAACGTTGAGTCACCGACCGGCAAAATTGCAGTTCACGGCTCGCCGGGAAAAGTTACACATCGCTTCGGACCCGGTGTGAAGAATCAAGCAGCATCAAAGATTGCACACGGCACAATCGCTGTGTAGTGGTGTGACTCTCTTCTCTCTCGGTCTGCTCGGAGTGAGATTCAAAGATTTGACCTACACCCACGGAGCCGAATCCGGACGTGAATCCGGACGTCTGCCTAAATCTCGGTGAAGCCCTGGTCGCTGACTATCGCTCCCGGAAGTTCCTCCTCCAGGCTTCCCCCACCCCCAAGGATGCAACCCCCTTACCGAGCTGTCAACGTTCCTGGAAATGAACCGATGTCGATGACCCTTCTACTTGGTTAAGGCGCCGGTTGCCTCGTCTTGGCTTGGCAGGCACGCGATGACTATCCGCCAGGATTACGGGGGCCGTTGGTTAGGTTCCCGCCCGCCGAGCTACGGGGGCTATGCTTCGCCCGCCGCGCTCTCCATCTTGATACCAGAATTAGGCACGGATACGCCCTCAGGAATTTCTCCAATCTGGGGTAGATGCCTCAATTTGGGGGAAGGACGTTCCTCAAGGATCGGGAAGACCATGCCGCGATCCAGGAGGCCTCATAAACGCCCGGACAAGACACCTGCGCCCCGAAAAGGCAACCGGAGTACCACTCAGAAAGTTTCAGTTTGCGAAGCCGTTGGAAGGCAATTGCGGCTTTGCGGGGGATGATGCGAATGCGCTTACACGTCCTCTGTGTTGTTCGTGGGGTTCGCTAGCTAGGATTATTAGTGTCGTTTCTTCAGCGGTGGTCTAAAAATGGCAAATGTCGAGAGCTCAGCCACGTGGGTGACGCAATAAGGGACGACGCTTGAGAAATGGAGAGAACCTGATATCTGTTTGGGAAAAGACGAAGACCGAGATGGAGATCTCAATGGGGCCGTTGATCTGGGGAAGAGAATATGGCCGCAGCGAATTTGCGGATGTTGCGAAGGTGGCTGGCTGGGCTCTTCATGGCAATGACATATCGCGGGAATGATAACTCGGTGGATGGACAAACGTCCATGAAACCACCAATACGGGCCCGAAAATCTGAGTCTGAGACTCAGAAGTTATCAAAATGCTTGACGAATTAAAAAAGAATAACAAGGAAAAACAATTCTCAAGTTCCAGACCCGATATTTGTCTTTCGCGCCCTTGATCGAGGTTTGAGTGCAGCGCGGTTGTCACTCAAATAAAATACGTCTGAAGGGCTCGAAAATTCTTGCTGTGCAATTGTGTTTTGACTTGCAGAATTAGTAGAAGAAAAGGACAAGAAGGTATTTGATTTCGTTCTTAACCAGTTTTGACACTAACTGCAAAGATATTTGTATTTGGACCAGTATCTCAAAATGCATGTCCTCGGCAAAGCGTTGCAACAGTGGACGGCGGCGAGCTAGGGAACATGACTGAGTTGATCGATATGTGTGCACATCCTTGACTTCGAACATATGTACAATAGTTAGAATAGCTTCTATTTTCATGCGTTGCCTGCCTCTTGCTGCAGACTCTAGACTAGATGCGATTTGGACCCCCGCAGTATCACGAAAGCCCTCCGCGATGTTGGGCTCCGGCCGAGCCTCACACTTGATTCTTGGCCGACCCAGTTCACAAAGCAGCAAGGGAAAGACCAATGGAAGTTGAGCCAATTTGCGTAATTCTAAAAAAACAAATCGACCTGTGCGATAATGAGCAGGCTATTAACATGATGTTGCAAGTGCACTTACCGTGCTGCCATATGGCGACAGGCGTATGAATGACACTGCCCCTCCACTCCACACCTCCCTGTCTCTCTCCCTCTCGCACCGCGCTTCCCTTGGATCCGAAGTTTACCGATTAAAGTAAATCGTTGGAAAGCTCAAGGATTCCGCACCTCCAGGCCGCACCCACGGCAGGAGAACACACTAGGCTTTGCTGGAATTAAAGATGGACAATCTGGGCCACGCGGGCGTCAACGCTCCCGCGAGATGATGGCCTGTATCAGTAACGTATCAAGTAGGTAAGAGTTGAGACCGCGACGAACAGCTTGCCGTTGATTGGCGCAGCTGTTTCGTGGGTGTAGCATGGGTGCCTAGTGATATCTCCTGCCAAAGGGCAGCCGGCGCGAAGCCAGGCGCGAATTGTCGCGGAAACAAACAGGTAAGTCTGTTCATTGTGATATGGCGCGATTTCGTCAACCTGGAGGGCCGGTAGATGGCATTTGGCACCTTGGTTGATATTGGTATTGGCGATTCGAGGAGAGAACTCGGATTGAGGTGGGGAGCAGTTGAGTTGTAATCCATGTTGTATTCAAGGCCCGTGGCTCTCTCCAGAGGCAGAGTCGATAGCAGAGGCCAAGTTGTTTGCCGCTGGCGCGTCAGGAATCTCCACGTCACCGTCGTTCGCGGCGGACGTCTCTTTCGCCGGGGCAGGGAGGCCATCGATGTTCACGTCATACTTGGGGGCAAACCCGAATTGTCTGTTTGTGTTGTCGTACGTCAACCATTTCCCGGATCGTGCCAGTTGACAGCCGAGCCAGATGCATCTATCGGTGCGCTCTTCCTTCATCGAGGCCACCTCGAAGTATTTCTCCTCGTCCTCTATCTTGGCACTAAACCACTCGTCGGGGTAGTACTTGTCCACCCATAGCAACCCCCGCTGCGCGTAATCATCAGGCAGAGGGCGCGGAGTGTCCTTGAGGGGTCGGGGGAACTCGTCGCCTTCGACCTTTGCGAATGAGGAGCACTGTCCGAGCAACGTATTTAGCATCAAGGAGATGAGCTTCCAGGGGATGCTCTCCTCGATGAGTTCCATGGCGGCCGGGTAGTGCGACATGTGAAACAGGAAGGCGAGGGTGACGTGAACATAAGTATTGACGCTGTCGTCGCCGAACCGTCTGAAGATAACGTTGTGCGTGCGGGCTGCGAAATCGACTGCGTCCATCATCCTCTTACTCGCGGTCCTCTCGGTGCCCTCCATCGAGACATCGACGTCCTCTGGCCTGCCCGACTTGATGATCTGCATGATGGCGTTGGATTCGCTGCCGTACTCCAAAATAGCGCAGCCGTGAGCGATGCCGATGTGATATCCGCAGTCCATCCACCTGCGAGTGGTACGTGCGATATGGTTGTCCAGGAGGCTGATGAACTCGTCTACGGAGGGGGCAAAGTCTTCAGTGTTCCTCCCAGAAAACAAAATACCATGAGCGCGAACGAACGAGGCATCGATTTCGAGGAGCCGCGTCGGGAGCTTGTTAAGATGCGGCTCGAAAAGCGTCATAATTGATTCCCTCGCAGACAAGAAAGGAATAGGGACGCAGAGCGACTTGCTGTAGTAAAACAGCTGTTGCAGGGCGTTCGGACGTGCAAGGATGGCGAGATGGTGATAGAGCCGACCTGTGGTGGGCGCTTTCTCGCTTGCCTTGCTATACCAATGGCGGCTCACGGCAGTCCAAATCTCACGGTCCTTAAGGTCATCATCTTCGATAGCCATTCTGGATCAAGTGCTCCAGTCAGCTTATCAAGGAACGAGATGTGTGTATAAAATGTCTGTGGGCTGCGACGTACCTGTACCGACCCAAGTCTCCCAGGCACTCGATCCATGTATCTTCGAAAGCAGGGACGGTTTCGTATAACAGGGCCATCATGGAGTAGGCCAAGTAAATAAAGGTGAGCATGTGTTCGAGCGATGTCGGCAGGCGATGACGAAGTAATTCAAGGAACGAGTGGATTCCGTGGCGCCACATCCGGGCCGGCATGGCGTATTTGCTGGCTAGTCGGCGCAAGGCGGGACTCGCGGAGGGATGTTGGGAGGCCAAAAAGAAGTCATGATGCTCGTGTAGCAGCGTTCGATGCAGAGCAATCAAAGCCTTCCATTGGTCGTGGTTCAGCCGGGTGTTTGTATCGCTGTTGGAGGAGTTCTGGGCGTTGTCGACCTCGATACACTTACTCTCGACCATGACCAGCCCGGCGTATATGCCTTTGACCTCGGCGACAAGCTGCTCCTGACTTATCGGTCTCGTTTCCGGCTGCTTCAGCATGACCTCCGAGCTATCGGCCTCGGAGCGGGATTCGAACGAACGGCCCGAGGCGGCAGAACCACCGGCCCCGTCCTTATGTTTAGAACCTCTTGGGCGGCCGGCCGGAGAGTCATCATCGGGACTCCATAACTGTCTGCTCTTCTGCATAGGTTCCCTGCGGTATTCATCGGTCGAACTGGCAGCATTATTACCCGAACCGGTCGGCGGCTGCCGCGCACGAGATCGTCGCGGAGGAAGGGACTTCTCCTCATTTCCAGCACGGTCGCGTTCGGTTTCTGCAGGCAAGGGGGTTTGGTTGTTCGCGGTCGTCGTGTCATGGGCCGTATCTCGGAAACTAGGAGGTCAGAGTTTTGCCGGGTTTGACGGGCAAGGCTGGGAAATAACGAACTATTTTTCAAACGTGTCGTCAATTAACGCTTTTCTCTCTGAAACTGCGGCTTCAGTGTCCGTCTCCAAAGGATGGTGTCGATCGAAATGTCGTTGAAGCTCATCTCGGGTATCCGTCCGTAGCTGACCGTTGCATAACGGACATTCTTTTGGCTGCACTCCACGACGTCGTCGCTGCTCGACGTTGCGTTGGGCGATGGTCCATGCCTTGTCTAAGCCGGGTGCTGGAGCCTGTGGTGGGTTGTTGGACATCTCTGCTCTGTTCTAATCATCCGATATTACCCCGACGGTAACGGAGCTGGAATAATTGTTTGAACGATTTGATGGACTTGGTCAAAATAGTCCCGATGATTGTCAAGATATGGGAAAAGCAAGCCGGTTCACCGTAGGTTAATATCCATTGAGGTCAAGATGTCCGGCGTCCACGGCGAACCATACAGGTAGTCAGTCGCAGGGCGAGCGAGCCCAGGCAGGCTCTTTAGAACTCCACTGGTGGCGGACCATGGCCGTGGTTGCCTTATGTACCAGCCCTGGAGGTGGTTCGCCAGTCCGCACGGCGAGTTTTCAGGGGGTCGAGCACGCCCCGCACCCCTCTTCCTACTCCCAGCGTCCTCGTCTCTCTCCATGCTCTTGCCCCCAACTGCGAGGTATTTAATACCCTGACCGCCCCTATTACTCCGTATCTTGGGCTAGCAATGAGAGTAAAGTCCGTTCTAAACAGGTTGGGGGGGCGCCTGCCCTATATACCTGTTGAGGTCGGGGTGCCGTGCAGTGTACCTGCTCGCCGCACCAGCTCTTTCTTGCCTCTGCTTTCCCTCCTGCAATGAATGGCATCATGGCCAACATCTTCTTTCTCGGAGCGTATGGTGAAGCAATTGTTTGCATGCCGACTGAGACTGCTTGATTTATTTTAGCTGCGCAATGAGCAATGCAATGAAGGAAAGCGTGCCACTAAGCCAGCAGCAGGCTGGCCGATATGGATGTCTGAGAGGCAATGTGCAAACCAGAAGTAATGTTTCCAATATTTGATGGACAGACGAAGATTTCGGTCAGCAACAACCTTAATTATTACTGCCATACATCTGCATTCCTCACGTAATTCGTCCCGTGACCGTCGGTGACCGTGATTACCTACCTCGTCAGTCTGTGGTCGGCAAGGGTCGGGGTTGGGCGGGTTCGGTCGGGCTCGTAGGTACAGAGTACACCTGCATCCTCTGGACGCAGTAGTCTCGGATCATCAGTTTATCCTAAACTCCGATCTCCTGGTACCTAGGTACCTAGCCATGGAGCTTCGAGGGTTGGTTCCTGGGTTCCTGGGATGGAAGGTCCACTCCATGTGTCCCGGTCGAGCACGGGCCTTCCGTGCTCCGGACCCAGGAAGTCGGATGAACCTGGGACCTAATCCATTCCGCCGCACTTTTCTACGACTTCATTCCTGCCTTCTGTGTAATTTCTCTCAGATTCTGATATGCCATTGCCCATTATCCTGCATTCCTTCCTATTAATCATCTCTCTCGTCTCAGCAAGCGCCTCTCAGCTCAGTCAGCGGTATTCGTCTCTGCCCCGCCCCCAGCGGGTAGTTGTCGTCGCCCACACAAGACGCTCAGTCAGCTGAGCTTGCTTATACACCTTCCGGGTTCTCGGATGCCTTCTTGCAGTTTCTGCACCATTCCCAGCAGAGCAGTCAATCGCTTGCTCAGCGCCTTCGAGCGCAACGTAACACGGCGAATGACGGCATTGCCGGCAAGGTCTCATAGTTAACATGCAGTCTTCGTTCGACCTTCCGAGTCATCTACACTAGGTCGGGTCCGCCGCAACGGCCGGTTCCAGCTTCTCCGGAATGCTCATCTAATACGGGTTGTTGAATGGGAAGGTGGTTGCCTCCGTTGCCGAAATCCATGCTGGTAAAGCCGAATTCCAGGCTTTCCTCCGGAAATATCCGCCACCTGGGGGTAATTTGACCCGATTGGGATTAGTGGATTAGATAAGGTTACGCCCCCTTTGCGCCGCAGTGTGGCTGTACACTCCAGAACCATTCGGCGGCCCCGAGCCAGTCTGGAGACGTCCATCGGGTACTACAAAAAGAAGAATTTGCTTTTGAAGAAAGAACAAGACTGTACGAGACCGACACCTCCATTGGTCTGACTCTTGTCTCGGCACTCTCGGCCAAAATTTTCATGGACTGATTTACGAGGTCTCGGCGATAACCGCCACCGAGCTGAGCTGTCTCTGAGTTTCGTAGACGAGAAGTTCCGGTCTACAGGCCTCCAACCAACATGGGGACTCAGTGACTCCGGGCTGCATGTGCTAGCCAACGACGGAAATACTTCATAAGATTGAGGGCCGCAAGGCATCAGAGCAACTGCGCAACTCTGGTGATCTCGTGTGGGCTGAACGAGACACATACACGAGGGCTGCATCGTCGTAACCCGCTCAAAGACGGCAAGAGAGCTGAAAGTCTGGACATAAGCGGTATAATATTGGTTGCCTCGTCAAATTTTGAGTCTGAAGTCTTTGACTCGTCGTCCCTTACGAGTATCTGCATGCTTGCTGCGGGCTGTGTGGCGAATGGCAAATTATGAATTCGCCATCCAAGATGGCATCCATGAGGCAGTGCAAAGTCCAAGTCGCGCTATTGGTTATCACCAATGATTCCAAATTCCATGACGCTTGGATGAATAACCTCAAGTGGCTGGAGGCTTGGTATTCGACACAGGGCCATCGGGTCAATCTCGGCGTACCATACAAAGGCGTCTAACGCCACACTCCACAGATGCCATTCTAGAAGAGCTTTCTAGAGTTTTCTATCATATGATCATAGATCTCTACCTCCTACACTCTGTCAGCCAGGAACTTACCTTCCGCCGTTGACCCCTTAGCCAGCTGATGTGAATGTGGATCTATCTCCATAAAATGACTGAGGCCTCCCTGAGATCAGATGCCAGGGAAAACTCTTCTCGCCTAGGCAACCAGATCCAGGCCTCATTGGGTGAGTCATCTAGTAGGCAGTTGCTCCTCGGTGACTTCCTCCCCAGCTCAGGCTAAAGGCAACCGAGCCTCGATGGCGAGTCTTGTCAAAGCTCAGGGGTTGTGCCGAGGCCTCGTCGACGCCTGCTGCCTCGGCAGGCTAAACTCTCCGATCTTCGTCACGATCCAACGTGCTATTGGGCCCCTATCTTACCGAGTGTTCGAGGCAGCCGCTATAGTGACAGCCTCGAGTCACTGTGCCGTCGTCATTGGACACGTGCTTGATTGCCTAACGATCGCCCCGTTGTTTGGGTTCACTACTTCTCGGGCCGGGATGTTAGCGGCGGTCATGCAACTGCACTAGCGGAGTTCCAGCCGTTTGGGACTTCGCCAAGATGTCTTGTTGTCATCGTCAGCCTGTTCCTGCAACGCATTCATATCTCCATTGGGACAAGAGTCCTCGGTGGGCGTGGATCTTGGCTTGAGTCTTGACGCCTGAGAACGATCTGACGTTATCTTGTTTTGAGCCGCAAGGCTTTCTGTCCATCGGGACGGCCCTGTTAGCCTCGGAAACTTCCTTAGTGCTGAGGTTCTACACCGATGTGTCTGCGTGTAAGTCGGGGCTTTGGTCCGTCAACTCTGTCGTCGGGACACGCATATGTGTAAGTGGCGTTTACGTCGGGCCTCGCTTTCTCCCCGTTCATCAGGGCAAGGCGTATCATGTAAGCCTTGTATTGTTGCCTTTTTTTCCGTGACAGGTCGATTGGTGACAGCGTGACAGTTCTGCAGCCCATTGTTTGAGAAATCGGAGGCCTCCTATATTGAGTCGATGCCGTAGTGGTGTTGTTGTCTTCCTGCCTAGCTGAGCTGGCAAGATTCGACTTGTCGTTGGTTTCTGATGCTGTTATGCCCCAAATATGATTGGCTCTGAAATTTTCCACCTGAGATCAATAGACTCACTGTTGTCGGCCCAATAAGAAGGCACGTGGCTAGCTGGCCGTAAGCCAACCGCCAAATTGGGCCCAATAAGAGGCCTTGGGAAGCTTTATGTTAGGCCGAGATGACAGATGACAAAATTTCCAACGTCTCGAGACCAGTGTCATTTGCAAGGCGGCAATGCGGGTATCACCGGATACCGATCTACCCATCCATCGGCTTTAGTGGGAAGAAACGGCCTGCCATCACTACTTGCACTGACTGTATGTTTTGCTGTGAGTTTTATGTAATTGGTGAACAGGAAAAGAACCATAAACTTAGTTGTTTGATGCTGTAATATTCTAAACTTCAAACGTGGTGACAGCATCTGAAGCCATCTTGAAGGGTTGCGATGTTGTTAACTTGAGCATTTGGTGGGCTGAGTAAAGTATAAAACGCTTGTTCTACACTCCCAGATTCAATACTCCATGACGCCTCTTAGACACAACTAACGCTACTACTACTCCTGTAAGTAGCAACAAGGACAGACATGAGTGGGCTAGAGTGGCGGGAGGGTATGCGAGATACTCAACCTGGGGCTGTGGAATAAGAGTTCCTCAATAGTACACTTTTCACATCGACACTATTGATCTTACCAAAATCTAGCCCAGTGATTGATTGCTTTCGAATCTCAACCTAGATATCAGTATAAACCTATTGGCAACGATATCTAAGTTGAAGTCTCTATTCCTATGTGAAAACCAAAAAGAAAAGTATGGAAACCAGAATTGCTTCAAGATGACCTACTGGTTGTTCGTTGGGTAGGGCGGGTAGGTAACATTGAATTCTCTCAATGCAAGTGTCTTGGCGTGAATCTCCCCGCATTCTCCTTACTGGTCAAAGGCTTGGCCAAAGTTGATACTGAGCATAGTGGTTCGCTTAAAGTCTCCCGAAACACGTGCTGCACGTGACAATACGAGCACTTCGCAATCCCCAAGCTTCTACGAATACGGTGTACCTCACTCCAGATACAAACGCTACGTACGTCGCTGGTGAGTCACACGGGCCAACCTCTTGAGACATCTCCAAGTCGTTTCATGGCTGAATTCGGCGCCCGGGGCGGGCTCAATTACACTACCACACACACCACCCGGCACCTCCAATTCCCGTCACGCCATATCAGGCTGCACTATCACCCGGTTATTATTGAGAATCATATCAGCCTCTCCTCACATCTGCCAGCCTGTTTGTTCCGCGAGTCACCGAATATCAATTTTGGCATGCGAACAGCGATGTTATTCCGTCACATGGCGATCTCCACGGGTAGCCTAGCAGGCGACCTGCACGATTCCGAGTATTGACCTTGACCGGGCATCGAAGCAAATTACAGGCGTCGTACCGGACCTCCGCATTTCGGTGTCGGTGCATCACGTATCTACTCCGCCAGCAAAAAATACGAGACCTGATGGACGGTAGCAAAAGCAATTTCCAGGTGAGTAGGTTTGCCTCGCGCCTCACCTGGGCTGGAATGGAGAAAACCCCGTTCATTTTTCAACGCCTGAGTCTGCCTGCCTAGCTTTGCGGGGATTTTTGTCGTAGACTTTGTCGCGTGGTTTTATCGCCTGGTTTGATCCATGATGTGATTTTGCCAATCATGCTATTTGGAGTTTCTTATGCGGTGGCACGTGGTCCACCTGCTGCATAGCAGCTCTCGAGGACGACGTCCATCGAGATGTCGAGCGACCTGTCCCAGATCGGCGACCCTCTCGACGCAAGATGATCCGTTCGGCCGAAAACCCAAATGATGAAATCCAACGAGAATTCGTCTAATAAGGTTACATAATTGTATCAGCCAGACGCCATATATTACGTTTTTCTGGCATGTTCTAGAACAGCTCGACGGAAGTTACTTTCCGCTTACCCGCTTGGAGTGCATGTGGGTTGAAGCTATTCACACTCGCTACCTAGGCAGATGGATGCGGTCCTAGAATGTGACGTCCTGAGGGCTGCATGCGGCATTGGCGTTCCGTGTCCTTCCCGCTCAACCGCCACAAACAAAAAAAGTCTAAGGAGGTTGTTATTGGTTGGCTTGCCAATAGTCTTCCAAGCGCCCGTCGGACTTGGATGAAGCAAACACCAATGTCCGGTTTCGTCTTTGATCCAACCCTTACTGTCCATCTTAGTCAATCACGTCAAGCACTAGAGTTTGGTGGTTTTGGCAGCCTCTTCGTGCAAGGGGCCGAGACGGCGGCAAGACCAACCCGACGCGTTGTTGCTACGACGCAGATTGATAGGTTGTTATTTGTCTAATCGAGGAACTTTGGCGCCTCAGCCCCTCTGCCGAACCCCCATTCTCGTTGCCTTACCGGCAGCGTGCCGCGAAGTTGCAAAGCGCCTTGAAAGGCGCGATATTGGCAAGGCTTCTTTTTGGTTTGTTAGTTGGGTGCATCATGGTTTGGGCGCATAAGTCAGGGGCTCGCAACCGTCTTCAATTCGTGTTGGATCCCTTGCAGCGCCCGTTTTCTTTGCTTCTTATATGCATTACTTGATATTTGACCCTCCTTTTGACTGCGCCACCCCCTCCATATCTATATCTGGAAACGAGATGTTACATTCTGTCATTGTGAGAGTTGACCCCTCCTCGTGTTTTGGGTTGGCTTCATCCCTCGCCGGCATCAACGGCATCTCGGCGACGTGCAGGCAGAAAAGGCGGCTGCATCAATATCGTGCAGCGATTGCGACACGGGAGAACAGTTTTGCCCTGAGCCCTGCGGGGCATCTGTACCTGACGTCTTCAACGGTTACACGGTCGCCTTTACACGCATCATAGTCGCCGATTGATGGCTGCGTCACGGGTATTCGCACTTTCGGGCGGAAGGGACCCGCAATTCCCGGTCCAGTCCTGCCGGGTGTGGTCCGTCCATTCGGAACCCGGCGGTGACCCCCGGGGCTCGTGTTGTGCATACGCGGCGCCTGGCTTGATGCGACGGCCCGGACTGTTGTCCAACCCGGACTCCTCGATGCGTTCACTGTCACGCACGAGAAAGGAGGCATCTTAGTTCGACGGTAATATACATATACCAGGTACGTGTCACCTGCAGCCTACTTAGTACTGTCCGCGGTCGGGCTCGACACCATCGGAACCCCTCCCATCGTTACCAAGAGATACTTCTTTTGGGTAATATCTCTCCTTACCGTGCCAATCTCGGTCAGAGGTCGCTGTGTGACGGTGTCGGACGGGAATCTTACACCGGTATAGTTGCACGACCCTATCAAAATCATCGAGTCTCTCAGCCCTTGATGTCAACATCATATGACCAATGCCCCCACTCTCCAACGAAATCGTTCAACTTGATACCTGATTCCTAGATTTTCCGTCTTTGTCTCTCTCACATACATAACTACGCCCGCACGCAGTCATTATCGTTGACCCCTCACAACCTCCTACACCATCGCCACTCTGAGCGCGCCACTTGGGCATCATCGAGCCACCCAGAGAGCCGCTTCTTCAGCGGCAGCGGTAGAGCAAGCCCCGAATTCGTCTGAAAAGGAGGGTTCGGGACGGGACGGTCCTAGTAAGTCTCTAACGCGTTTCGGGTTCCACCTTGGCTTCTCAAGATGTTCCACGCTTTCACTCTCTCGTTCGCCTCACGGTTGCCTTCTTTCTGCCCGAGAAACCGGAAGCAGACCTATGGCTCAGCTCGCAGGGCGGGCAGCATCGTTGATGCCCGTCGATGTCGTGTCTCTGCTTCATTCGAGCAAAGTAGGGTCGCGAACTGGGGCTGCCAAGTGTGTCGAACAACAAAACACTCCGCCCGGTCACGAGGATGCTGGCCAGCCCCCTCCTTGTTTGGGAAAATAACAGCCCTACTGCTTAGTTGGGCTGACCATGCGTATGATATGCATTAAAGCTGCCCGACCCTAGCTATCAAAGATTCAAACCCCCGCCCTGCTCATGAATGCCCGCCCTGTTTAGCCATGTCGACGTCGTGATGTTTTCCTGGAGCCGCCGTTCACGGTTCAGAGCTCCCATTTGAGACCGATTCCAAGACCTGTGAGGCCATGATTGTTTCTACATCCCCATGTTTTTGGGCATCGTCGTCCCCTCAACCAGGACGACCCCATGCGGCCCGGATGCCCTAAGGTCGTCCCCGGCCACTGATCTGTAGCCCTGGGGGTTTTGGAGCTTTAATTCGCGGGAGATAATCCGCTAAACTGCAAAATACTGCAAAGTCGAGGGGAAAAGTGAGTGGCAATCGCCCCATCCCAGCATAAGTGGCCCGCAGCTTCTTGGCCCTTAGTGCTATCTGGCTCTTATTGGACGTAGACTGTCCCAAGTGGGAAGTCAAGTCTAAGCCCTAGTTACGCACGCATGGCACAATGCCTTTGTTCCAAGGCCCCAATTGATGCTGTTGCATCGCGCCTGGGATGAGAACAGCGGGAGGACCCTTGCGGATATGTAGCATCGTCTGCCGCACCGACCTCATGGCACCAATTTACTCGAAGCTTATTCCTCCGCCTTGTGGACGGGCTCTGGCCGGGGAACTTGGAAGGCGTCCAAGGCGATGGGTAGGGCGAGGTCGGCAATTCAGTCCGCCCACTCGGGGCGCTGGACGATCCTCGAAGGTGACCCCCGGCCTCCGGGGGATCTCCTGGTCGACGGCGAGCCTCGTGCTCCACGGTACAACGTGCGCGCATATGTCTTGTCGTGCGCGGGCCTGCTCATCGACATTAGACAAGGGTTGCCTTTTCGAGGCAATCCGGGCTGCCCTGCGATCCGCATCCGAAGGCCTCGTCCGGAGCCCCGGAAGCTGACCTTGACTGGGGTTTCGGTGAGCGAGCTGACAGAAAGTCCGAGAATCGGACGACGCTGGGGAGAGCCCCTCCTAGGCAACCGCGATCCAGGCCGGCCTGCGACGTCGCCTTCATGCTTCTCTTCACTTTCCTACGACAAAAGAAGCAAATAGAGGGTAAGGCAAAAGGAATTTGCGTAGCCGAGCCGACTGGCGGGAGCCTCGAAGGGTTCAAGGTTGTGTTCTGCGCACCCGTCGATCCTCCGCATTCCTATCTATCTCTGACCTCGAGGCGGGACGAGCGTCCTTTTTACGAATTTCCGAATCTGTATCTACATGATCGAGTTGATGTTACCTAGTGTCACAGTAAAATCTTTCGAACAATCCCACCGAGTATCCGAACGAACCGAAACATTCCCCGGGGAAGAGGAAACAAGAAGTAGAAGAGAAAAGTGCAGTGGGGTGAAACGGAACACTACACTGTTCTGTAGCGGAGGAACCATCAACTTAGTCGTCGGCGAGCACAAGATGAAACCAGATGGGGAAGCACGGGGTGAAAGTACCACCAGACATGAACCACAAGACCCGCCTTGTGTGCCCACAGGATGGACGTCGAGGGGGCACCGGGGGGTTTCGGCACTGGCCGGGGGCTTCCTGGTATGGCCCGATGGCTGATGTCGTTCTCACTGCTGTCCGACGCCCCGCGGACGCCAGAGAAGTCGAAACTTGCTTTTTCAATATATGTGAGATTCTGAACCAGATGCCTTCTTCAGTCCGGGTCACACGTCCTGTGCCCTTTTGCCCGACCGAGTTGAAAGAGACTCGTCGGCGTTCAGCCACCGACGGTTCCCACCCCTCGGCCTCCTCTCAGATCACGGTAGTATCGCTGCTCAGCACGAGCCGCAAGGCGGCGGCTCAAGGAGTCTTACACATGACACACCGAGCGCAGGATCGTGGAAGGAAGAGGCTCGGCACTGGGGCAGGCCGCAGGCATCATGTGCCGTCGGTGAGACTGAGCCTCTGATGTGGAGGAGCTGCGTTCAGCTGGATGGTCGCCTTGCGCGGACCATGGCCCTAACAACGCCGTCGCCTTGCACAGGATAGAGTAAAGGATCAGATGGAAAAGCAGCAAAGTAATAGCTTCACTGCCCTAAGTTGAACGGGAATCATGGGACTCCCCTAACAAAGGTGTAGTATGTAGCGGTGAAGGATGCGACCTAGCGATACCTAGTCTAGGGTCCATCCTCAGGCGCTGGAGCGGCCCGTCGGTCTGTGACCAGGGTTGGCTAAACTAGGGCGCGGGATTCGCGGCTTTTCTGATTTCTGGCAGGGCTTTTCCACTCTGCAGTCTGCAATGCTCTCATGGAGTGGAGAGGAGGAAGCACAGGCTCAAAAGTCTAAATTGTTTGCCGACGTCTCCATGAATGCATGGGTGTCCTTCACCTCTTCACCGCTCAGCCGGCGACGAGTCGACGACAGCACCCTGAGTTGGGCGGCCTTACACACAAAATTCGTACTTCCCTACAGGCCATCGAGAAGTTCCAACGTCAAATGTGTTGAAATAAATCCAGTTTTCGAATCCATTGAGTAAAAAGGTTGAATGGCGTAGAGTCACCTGATCGTCGAGGCATGCAGCAACAATGAGAGGCGCGGATGGGACAAGCAAACATTTCTGGAGGCCTCATTCTGAAAGCGGGACCGTCTATAGGTCGGCCTTCTAATGTTTACATACTTATCTCTTGGCCAACGACGCCCAACTGAGTGAGTGACATATTGTTTGCCTGAGCCGTTGGGTTCTTGCACTTGGTACCGACTGCATCAAAGTCCAACATCCCAGCCCCCACCCCCGCCTTCATCCATCGTGGCTTTTCGACCAACACCGGAATCCCAACGCCGAACCGTCCATTCCTTGGAAATAAATAGCATAATGGGAGAGGCAACCAGTTGCCTAGGAGCCTCATTCGGCCATGGGGCCTCTTCCATACCGAAATAGCCCATGTTGATATTGGGCGTTGCCCTGGCTAGGGTCCAAATGGAGGCATCTTTGACGCCCGCCCGCTCGCCTCGTAAGGCGCAGAACGAAGCCAAGTGACGCATACGACCAATGATTTAGGCTGCTGCATGAGATGTGCGTTGGCGTTGGCAAGACATTGATGCATAACAAGCGCAAATTACATTGGGTAGCCTGCTTGTTGACTTGTCGAGGCCGGGGGAAGGCTTGATAACAGGCTCGTCTAAGAGAGCCTATCAAGTAATTCAGGCGTTGAAATAATGGACAATGACGTAAGTTTCTTCTCTTGAGCCTGTCGGGCCGCAGAAGAGACTGAAGGCACCCAAGCCAGCAAGGCGGTGGCTGGGATGGCGAGGGGTGATGAGCCACCCACACGAAGACTTCAGAAAGGGACGTGGCTGGGGAGGCCATCAATACCAGACGCCGGAGAGAACCCCAGGCCTATTGTAGGATTGAAGGGGGCAGGAGTCGTCAATGGGACGAAGTTAGTTGATAACCTTAACTTGGGATGAAGTCATCCCTTAAGGGACAAAAGACACAAGCAACAACGGTCGCAAGGATGGGAAGACATCCGGGTCCACGCCTCCGGTCCCGGACGGGATGAACAGTTTTGAGTTAAACTCACTGCCGGAAACCAGCCGGTAAAGGCAACATTAGATTTCCACAACTCGGTCTGGTGCGTCGCGACTCGCGGTCAATATACAATGAAGGCATATGCCAGGGCTTGCCCGCCAGAAATCAACAGCTCAGAAAAATCATGACTGAGAAAAGGACGTAGATTTCCCAGTCGTAGCTATATCTCGCAGTCAGGCAGCGACAGCGGTAAACTGGGAGAAACAGTGGCAGGGGTCAACCTCCGTTGCTGATAGTGGTTGTTCATAATCTACATCCAACGCGGAACGAGTTAACAGTGATTCAAAGCTCCCTCGGATCGAGACTGCTAAATCATCAGAGTCGAGACCGGTGGCTCTGAAGGTATCGCTTGGCCTGACGTGTGTGGGAACGTCATTAGCATTCGTGGTTCACAACGGGGTAGACGACAACTCACCTCCTCAATCGCATCGGTGCCCTCCGCCCACTTCAAGAAAGCAGATGTCCCAAATTTGGCATGCATATCGGGCTTGACATCCTTCAACGACCTGACCTGTGTCTGTATCGGTCCTTTAGAAGGACGTGCAATCCTAGACGAAGTGGTAAACAGCGAGGTATTGTGCCTCGCCCAAGCCTTGATACGCTCGCATCTCGCCTTGCGAATGCTTTGCCAATCCTGAGTTATCATCGGCACGGCCGTCGCGGGATTCGGGTCCGTCGAGATCAGATACACGAGCACGCCTATGTCTTCGACGGTGAGCGAAAACCCCTGCGCCGCGCTGGGCTGCATCCCATGCTGTGGGAATAGAAGTAATTGTCAGTGAAGTTCTTCATGACGGTGCGATAACATCCCAGCTCTTACCGCTGAATCGCCGAGCAATATGATGCGTCCACCCTCACTCGTCCACCGTGGAAGATCGGGTAGCTCTGCCAACCTCCACCTGTCGCAGGAACCCGCCAGCTGAAGCACCTCCCGAATCTCGGGGCACACGTCCTTGAACTTGCCCCGGACGAACTCGATGTCGCCCGTCTCGTCCCACAGCCCCTGCTGGTCCGTCTTGCCCTTGACCCCGAACAGCGCAGCGTACGACGACAGCGTGCTGTTGAAACGGCTGGTGACGTGGAGGATGCCGTCGTTCCCCATGAACACGTTCAGAAAACTCTGGTCGATCAGCGGTTTAAGTTCCGGGTGGGGTGCCATGTCCTCTTTCGACAGGTGCACGCCGTAGAGGGTAGTATCGCCGACGATGGGTTCGAATGACTGAGCAGTGTCGCCGAGAATCCGCCCCCTCATCGCGGATCTTATCCCGTCCGCGGCGATGACCAAGTCAGCCGTGAAACGAGTTCCCCCCACGGTGACGAACGCCTGCCCATCATCTTCCCCGACATCCGTCACGGCAGCGTTCAAGAGGACCTCGGCACCGGCTTCGGTGGCTCTCTGGTAGAACATGCCGATCAGGGCGGCCCGAGTGGTGCCCCAGTCCGGGAAGTCGGAGATGCCCGTGGCGATGCTCCGGGTCGCGACCTCGCCGGTTGCCAGATCTCTGAGGACGTTGGCCGGCGTGTTCACGGAGACGCGCTCTAGGTCGGCGCCGAGACCCCACTCGTGCAGGATCTTGGAGGCGCCGGGTCGGATGTTCAAGGCGCCTCCTACCGGCGCCAGGCTCGCGCGCTGTTCTAGCACGCGGACCTGGTGGCCTTTCCGTGCCAGACCGAGGGCGGCGCAGAGGCCGCCTAAGCCAGCTCCGATGATGATGATTTCCATGATGAGTACGGCGCTTCAAGATATACCACAAAAGACTTGGTGACCAGACGAGGAAACATAGTTGCGTAAGGAGAGAGCTTTTGAAGATTAAGTAAACTCCTTGACATGGAGCCACCCGTGAGCGCCGGAGGCCACGGAGAGAGGTGACTAACACGACTCCGCATGCCATTAACTGGCGGTGATCTTTTGTGCCCGAGCTGTCCGTCCGAGTCAGCTTGGCATTGCATCGTAGTATCATAATCTACAAGCCGCAAATAAACCGGCCGTAAACAAGGTTTTCGTTTTCGTAGTGCCAGGATTTACAATTTGATCGCTACGACAAGTCTGCTCTTGGCGGCTGTAATTGAGTTTTCTGTGGGGTATCTCTTATACGATTACGACACTAGTTGACTTCGATCGTTACAACTTCCTCGTGAGGTTATTGGCTGTCTAGTTCGAGGTTGTCTCCCGAGGTGTTTAGTCTCAGCTGCTTCTTGCTCTGATGCTTGTATATGTCCTGGGCCTGTGGACGGACCTAATTGAGGCTATGCCGAATCTCAACGAGGATCTCTTGTGATTTCGTCATCTCCTCCAACTGAAGTGTTGCGCTTTTCCCAGGTCTCATGTCTGTCTTGCTCAGAAAAAAAGAGCTCAGAAGTCTTAACATTTCTTCATTGGGCTAAACCAAGTCGTCTACAAAGGCTTCTGCCAGGCTGCGAGACCGGCTGTGGGGGAGAGAGATGGCAGACCACCCTTGCTTGCTTGGGTATCCGAAAGGTGTGGGGAGTTATACAGCTCGGTCACTTTGCGGAGAATCTCCTGAGCATGGTGGCTGTGAGCAGGTTGACTTTCCATTTCCTCGGAGATCTTCCAGTACAACGCCGCCGCAATGAGTGGACACTGAGAGAGCTTGTTTGACGATACCGCCGGTCCGCAGGAATCCGGAGAAACTCCGACTTCCGCAATCCGTACTCAGATCCTCCTCTCTTCCTCCAAACCTTTATATACGCTCGTTGCCACATAGGTCCCGGCACCCGATGCCGTTGGCGTTCGGCGTTTGCATCTCCAGGGTCTGCACCTCCGGCGTCTGCATCCCCAGGGGAAAGCCACTTGGCCGGTGACACCGTATATGCTAACGCCGGGCCTCCACGGTGTGGAAGCGGTTAGCCGAACGTGACTCATGAGTGACGAACTGACCCCGATGGAAGGGGACGTGGACGCTACCTAGCCTCGGCGGCCTCCACTTGAAAATGTCCCCGACGATACCGTTCAGTTTTCAGGGTCAGGCGCCGAATGCCCCTCATCAGGTTGACATTAGAAGTTGGGTAGCCGAAAAAAAGTCGATGGAAGACTTGAAGGGTATTGATGGCGCACTAGACTATCGATGTGCCTAGGTAGGGCCTAGCCGGTGTCTTGGACGCATGGTTGTGCTGGCCGACAAGACAGCAACTTGTGTGAGTGGCAGAACGACTTAAATACACAAGACGACGAATTCCATGTCCCCCGACTATCCCCGAATCATTGCGTCTCGTTGACGCGGCGAGCATGTCGTCTCTATAGCGCGAAATGGACTCTGGCGGCGGCGACTTCAGCGTTCATAGTACATGCAGGAGGCCGGGTTGAACTGCCCGTGTCTCCACCGTCCGAGATGTAGATCGGCTACACTGTGTTCCGTTTCGAGCGGGGAGATCTATGCCCCTAGTTCTTCTACCTTGTTTACCACACTCTCAATAATCACTGATGAAGATACCGCGGACCAGCTGTGCCTCAAACTCAAATGATTCTATTATGTCATGTCATATCATACACTACTTATGCCCAACGCATGTTGGTCTGCTTCTTACGAACCTAGCACCGCGTTAGCACTTTCCAAAACATGATAGACGAGGAAAAGAGTTACTCACAATAGGACCCAGCACGGCAACGCCAACACTGAGAGCGAGGACAGTCGAGATAAGGCTGATCTTGTTGAAGCCCTTGCCGAGGATGTCAAAAGCGAAGCTGGGGGCGACGCGGCTGCCAAAGACGTCGACGCCAAAGGAGAAGACCAAGCTGGTGCTCTCGACGATGGTCGGGGACGCGATGATCTTCTGGACACCGATGACGTCGCGCTGGTGGGTGATGACCTGTCTGGGGTCGATCTCCAGGGCCGGGTGGTACTTGACGAGGCCTTCGGCCTCCATCTCGGCGGGCGTCGGGTCGCGGCCGACGGGGCGGCGCGGCTCGAGCAGCTGGCGGGGCAAGCTGACGATGGCGTGGGAGTCGGGCAGGTAGCCGAGGACGTGGCGGCTGGTGATGCCCTGGCGCGTCTGGGTGACGGCGAGGGCGGCCAGGGGAGCGGAGAGAACCCAGGCTTGACTGATGACGGCGGGGAGGGGGGCGCCGGTGGGAGTGTCGACCGGCTCGGTGGAGGAGAAGTTCTCAGCGTCGCCGAGCGGGCCCCTGTCGTCGGCATAGTCGCTCTCGTACAAGTCCGAGACAACGATCTGATTGCCCTTGAGGGTCTGGCCGGAGAGGGGTTGACCGGCATCGTCCTTAAGGGCGTACTCGCCGAAGAAGGTGCAGACGAACCAGTTCTCGGCCAGGGTGCACTGGATGGGCTTGTTGCCGTCAACACCCTCGTGTACGGTTGAGTGAAGAACCTGCCCCGAGACAGAGTCGACAAGGTAGACGTGAAGCAGGGACTTGGCCGCATTGTGGGCTGACACGACAATGGTGTTGGGGTTGAGATACTTGTACTTAACGCGTCTGTCGCCGAGGACTCTGCCAATGGATGCGATGGGGTCGTGGACAGGCCTGGTAGCGATATCGACAATCTCGAAGCCTGAAGGCGGGGCAAACTCCCATGCAACCTGCTCCTTGGCGGTGCCATCCTCTTCGATGTAAGTCAGGCCCTTCAGCTCTCCCTTCAGTCCGCGGACGACGACGGTCTGCTTAGGCGCCCAAGCAGCGGGGACGTCGCCAATGGCACCACCAACTCCAACAGGGGCCAGCCACTGGCCGGACGGGCTGTCGACGATGGCAGCAGCTTGCGTCTGCGCCCAAGATCCCTGGGGCATAGCATCAACGAGCTTGCCAGTGTCGGTCCTCGCGACGACGTACTCTCCGTGGTAACCCCGAACAGTGACGTGCGACTTGAGATCCTCAACGAAAATGCCCTTGACATCCCAAGCTTCGCCACGAGGGATGTCGAAAGCGTTAAGCTTCCAGATGACCGCGCCATGCTTGCCAACATCGAGGCCGAACAGCTTTCCACGGCGGGTGGCGAGGACGACGAGCTTGTTGAAGCCGAAAGCATCGCGCGAGAGACCCTCAGTCTTGGGGGAGAGTTCAGCTCCGGTGATGCTGCTGAAAAGACGCTGGGGAATCGATGCAAGGTAGTCGGGCAAGTAGGCGAGGTCCTCGATGTGGCGGGTTACACGGTGGATGTACGCAGACACGACGTTGTCGTGCGCCTCAGCCTCAAGGGTCTTGGCCAAGTCTTCGCTCTCGGGGATTTCCGCGAAAGCAGCAGCGACACCGCCAGTGAGACCTTCGGGACGGTTCCAAGCCTGCTCGCCGTTGCGAACAAGGACCCAGTCGTCCGACGTGGTCAACGCAGCGCAGCGGACCGCAAAGCTGTCCGCAGCCTTCTTGATAACCTCCGAGACAGCGTGGACAGCCGGGATGCTCTCGGTGCCGGTCTTGTACGGCCAGCGGCCCAGAATCGCGTGGGAGTTGGAAGACGTAAGAATGACCTCCTCTTCGGTGATGCGCGTGAACCAGACATTGGCGCCCTCGGAGCTGGTAGAAAACGCGCCCAGGCCAGGCAGCAGAGGCAGCTCGTGGTCCCGGGCAATGGCGTTCGTCTTGATGTTAACGTGGTAGACCTCGCCCTTGTTGCCGGCCTTCGTTCGGCTGTGGACCAGGAAATGCGGCTCGGACTGCAGGTGATGCGGGGCGTGAATGGCAACCTCCAAGGTGTCGGTGGGAAGAGGGAACTCCTGCTTCGATTTGGTGCCAAGAACATTGACCTTCAGCTTCGAGCGGGCGGCGTCAGTCCAGGCGACGATCGGGGAGGCCGAGTTGGCGCCGACGAACATGACGTCCTCCTTGCTCTGCACGTCACCCTTAGTGCCGAGGCTGATGTCGTCGATGCGCTTGCCCGTGAGAGTGTCGTGGACGGAGACTCGCACGCCGTACGAGTTGGCCGATCCGTAGAGGCTGACGACGAAGATCTTCTCGATGTTGTTGGACACCTGGAGAGGGTTCGTCTTGCTGCTGTCCCTGAACTCCCAAGTCACGGTTCCGTCCGCGCCGTCCAGTCTCCTCAGTGTCGAAGATCCATCTTCCTCCTCGAACAGCGCCAGCACATCCTTGCGTCCGTTCTCCGTCAGCTCCATGACCTCCAGGTCCCTTATCTCGCCCGTAAAGTCGATCGACCAGGCGTTCCTCCCCGACATGGCGTTCCATGCCTGCACAGAGCTGCCGTACGCAGACACGACCCAGTCCTCGCCCTCGGCCGCTCGCAGGTGTCCGCCGCCATTCGTGATGTTGCCGGTCAGAAACTGGCGCCAGACGACAGCGCCGTTGCTCGGGTTGACAGCGCCGACGACTCCCACATCGGAGAGCGTGTACAGGAGCGACGCCTTGTCGTCCTTTTTCGGCTTGTGGAAGAACGTGGTCTCGACTTGCGGCAGGCCGATCAGTTCGTGGTGGAAGTCAATGTCGCCGACTTCGTCGACAAACACCGCGCCAACCAGAGATGAGGCTGCGAGAAGCAGCGTCGGGAGGCGCATCGTGGTGGTGTTCTGAAGCTTCGCTGGCCGTTATCACGTCGAAAAGGTGTGACGTGAAGCTGGTGGGAGAAGCTTGGGGGAGGAACCAACGGTGCAGTGCAGCATTACGTTACCTCTAGGGTGCCTACCTACCTGTACCTTCTTCAGGCCGCCCGCCAATTGCGCCAGTGGGCGGCGGGCAGCACCGCAGAGACTGCCCCACATGCACCCCCCGTTGGACGCGGCTGATTGGGTGTGGGGCTTCCCGTGCCGCAACATTGAACCGAAAGCTTTCCTCCTGCGCGCCGTGCACTGAGAACTTCCATCTGCAGGCCAAGCCGACACACTCATCCAAGGACGCCGACGCCTCGCGGGCCTCAACATTCAAGATGGTAGGTTATTTTCTTATGTTTTCTGTTTGCGACTTGATCTAACTAGCGCAGGCGCGAAATTCGGAAAAGGCGCAGAGCATGCTCTTCAGGTTCAGAGAGGCTCAAGCTGCAGACCTGGGAATCATCGACATTGGCCGGACGAGGCGACCGAGAGTAATCACCGAAGTCGATTCGATCCCTTCCTGCGAGAAATGGCGCGGCCAGGTGCTCAAGGAGATCTCGCGCAAGGTGTCCAAGATCCAGGACCCCGCCCTCAGCGACTACCAGATTCGAGATCTGAACGACGAGATCAACAAGCTCATGAGAGAGAAGTACATGTGGGAGGTGCAAATACGAAACCTGGGCGGACCAAACTACATGCGCGGCGGGGCCAAGATATACGACGAGTCGGGAAGGGAAATACCAGGCGGCGGCAAGGGCTATCGCTACTTTGGACGCGCGCGCGACCTGCCCGGAGTGAAAGAATTGTTTGAGGCCGCGAAGGCAAAGGCGACGGACGAGAAGCCGCTCGAGACGCGAGACGACCTGCGGAAACAAGTCAATGCGGCCTATTACGGTTACGCCCCGGACGAGGAGGACGAGGAGCTCCTCGCCTACGAGGCCGCAAAGGAGCAAGAGGCGTTCGAGCACATGGCGAGGACCGGCAAGCAACAACCACCTCCCGACTGGGAGCCGCTGCCGGGCGACAGCGGTGACGGCAAGGGCTGGGATCTGCCGACGCTGGAGGAGGTGCAGGAGGAGCTGATCAACCGGAGACGGCAGAAGCTGCTCGACCAGTTATAGCACTTTGGCGGGTTGCTTTTCTCTCACGCTTATGATGACGACTCTGTTACTTGTCGAGGGCGAAAGAAGTTTTTGGGCGGCGCTGTGTTGCTGCTGTATCATATTGCAATAGTTTCGGTCATGTCTTGGACTGGGACGATGGCTGGCGTTTTCGGGAGGTTCCAGGCTTAATAAAATACCAAAATTCTATTCCCTCCAAAAGCAATTGCGCCCTACTTATGAGTTCGTAACGGCGGCGCCCGAGAATCAAAGACATGGCGATCGCAATGGCTGATGGAATGGGTGCGAGTTGAGCTGCTGCTGATAAGATAAGCCATCACCACGTGACCGCGATTTTGGGATCTTTCGCGCAGTGAACCTCGACTGAGCTTCATCTTCTCCCGACAGCAGCGACAACACCGCCTGATCCCCCGCAAATACCGCCGAAATGTCGATGTTCCGTGCCAAGAAGCTCGACCTGGGCTGTTTCGTCAACATCCGGACGATTCGTGACCACACTAAGCGCCAGGTCTTCATGGAGCACGAGCCCGAAAGGTCAGCGACGACGATGCCCTTCCATCTCCCGATCACCACGAGACAATCCGCCCTCGATGCGCCGATGACCAGAGTACTGACTCTATGAAAATCATAGACAAGCCCTCCGCTACATCATCCGCAACACGACGCTCCCTCCCCGCGTGCGCGCCGAGGCGCAGCTCCAACTGACGCAGATGCACTGCTACACCCGCCCCACCCAGATCAGGAATCGTTGCATCATGGGAGGCAAGGCTCGCGGTGTCTTCCGGGACTTCAAGATGACCAGAGTATGCTCAGGTGCTTCTCGGCTCGCAGCTGGCGACGCTAACTTTGTGTGCAGTTCAACTTCCGCATGCAGGCCTACGAGGGTAACCTTCCCGGCGTCAAGAAGGCCAGTTGGTAAACGGACGATCGAGGGGAGGACGATTGCGCGGGACACGGCACCGAGGTGCCTCTGTAAAATATAAAAACGGTTGGAACGGCCATCAGACGAGGTGTGCCGGCGGGGTTTTGGCGCTGTATAGACGAAAAGGGACGCGGCGTTTAGTTGCAACTTTCCGCGACCTGAATGGGGAACTATGTGTACAGATATGGACATGTAAGACAAAATCTCCCTCTTATTTCGAGAGCCCGCCTATTTTGATTGGGTATTCTACTTGACTTACTGCTGTCGCCGTCATCGTCGTTGTCGTTTCTGTTGTTCGTCCCTGTCGTCCTTGCTGTCGTCGTCGTCCATCCCGGTTGTCGTGGCCGATGCTGTTGCCGTCATCGTCCGTCTCTATCGTCATTGCCGTTGTTATTGCTGTCACTATCACGATCTCTTGCCGATTATTACCTAGGTACTCTAGAATTCTCAGATGTCCTAATGGGTAGTATTGCAGGTACACAAGTAGAACACCCAGTCAAAGTAGGCGGGCTCTATTTCAAATGTTGGTCGAAGCCGGCTACCTGCGAATATTTGTCTTTTGGGTGCTGTGGGCGAGTGGCCCTTCCTGAAGGAGGCAAAGTGCAGCTGCACCTGCCCGGTTTGCTCCCAACCTTCAGATAGTATCAAGGCACTGATTTGCTTGCCTATATTATTTCTTCGTTTCTTGCAAACGCAGTTGCCATCTCACTTTCTCTCACCTTCACCCCCTCCGTCTCGTCATCCTCTTTCCTTTCAAATTGTCGTCCCACGCTCTCTGCCTTCTCATCCTTACTTCCCTCTCAGGTCGTGATCGGATAGATATAATGTTTCGCAGGCGCTGGTCTGGTCTTCCGAGAGACCCCGAATTCTCTTCCGATCTAGAGGAACTTGGGCAAGTAGCCACTCCCACCTATTCATAGCAGGATCTAACAGCAGCAGCTACTTCGTCAACGAAGAAGACGAAGTCCGCAACATCGACGACCCCAAGTACTACTTCAAGTTTCTGCTCAGCAAGAACGACCGAGTCAACGACCGCCAGCGCTTTCACTTCAACGGTACGCAACATCCCATAGGCTCATATTGCCATTATATGCTAATTGCCGAAAAAGAGGCCATTCGCGATGTCGTTCACGGCCGCCTCGAGAATGAAGGCCTGACCAAAGTCCTCCTCCCCTTGGGCGCTACCTCCACTGAGCGCAACCTGCCGATCTTCGTCAGCGGCAACATCGCCTCCGCCTCCCGTGTGGTCGTCGTCTTCGGCGAGCCCTCCCAGGACCTCGGCAACATGGCTCTCCGCGTGGCCAACGGCCCCGGAGGCATCAACAAGGGCAGCATGGTCTCCGTCGTTCAAGAGCTGAAGCGCCAGACCGCCTCCGCCACAGACCCCTCCCCGCCGGGCATCATCCTCGCCAACGCCGGCGAGCTCTGGTGGTGGCCCGAGGGAAAGAAGGCCCTCAGCCCCGTCTCCGTCATGGGCGTCCCGATGAAGAGCATGGTCCACCACGGCCGAGCCCGCAACCCAAACCTCCACACGATCCCAAAGAACGAAAGCCCAGTGGCTCACGTGCAGTACATGCTCGACGAGGTCATCAACACCCTAGTCTCCCCAACCGCCCGCATCGACGTGGTCGCCATCGGCCTCAGCGCCGACAACGTCACCCGCACCCTCGACAACCCGCAAACCTGGGCCAACCTGGGAGACAAGCTCAACACCCTCTCGCTCCTGGGAAGCAGCACCAGCATCGACGAGCTCTCGCACGAGCCGCTGAAGCAGTTCCTCCCAGCCAGAGCCAGGGCCTACGTGGGCGACGACGCCCCCGCGCTCACGCCTCTGGCCAGGCCCGGCGGTAATCCCAACCAGGCCACTTTCACGCAGCACGGCTGCAGCGTCTTCGCTTCTGGGGAGGCGTACTACGTTGAGCGCATGCTCATCGCCGGCCTCGTGCCCATGCTCGCCTGGCTTCAGGAGGTGGCACTCGCGGGGTCTGGCTACCGCCACCCGGACGTCGTCCCCATCGAGCCGCACGTCCCTACGGACGAGGAGTGGGCCGCTGCCTCCGGGTTCGACAAGGCCTGGGAGGAAATGCCCGAGTTCGCGAAGCCCAGCATCGGCTATGCCCTGCCGCGCGAGGCCCAAGAACAGTTGAAGGTCATGGAGGGAATCGCCCAGCACGCGGAGGCGCAGGCTGAGAAGCAGAAAACTGAGGACGATGACTGAAAAGGCTAGGAATAGCTAGAAGCCTTGAGCATTGAACATGCAGTGGCGTGGGGGGCGTTTGGGATTCTCTTACGGAAGCAACATGGGGTAGAGCACCGTACGAGCAAAAGAACGAGATAAATAGGCAGGGAGGCGTTAAGATGGGGAAGACATTCCCAGATCTAGAGAACGAATTGACTCTCTTTGGTATCATTGATCCTAACAATATTTGACAGCTAGTACAGACAGCATAGTACAGTCCGGCCTTACAGCCCCTCGTGGTCAATGGTTTAGGCCTTCAGCAACGACGCAAGGCTGAAAGTGGGTGGCTCAACGGGCACCAGCAGATCCCTCGTGCGCCGTATCCTCTCCTTGACGACCTTTTCCTCCGCAGCCCACCTACCGTCGTCACTCTTGGTCTGGCTCCAAAAGCCGAAGCCGAACGTCGACCTGGGCGGGCCGGCCTTCTTCTTCTCCTCCTCCTCCTTCGCCAACCTGCTCACCATGCCGGACCAGTTCTCCAGGGCCGCACCCAGACATTCACGGCACGTCTGGCAGGCGGCCTTGTCGCCCCGAGGGCCAAGCTTGTGCAGTTGCTCCTCGGCGAGGTCAACAGCATCGCGGGTCCACGCGACTCCTTCCTCGCGGCTGTTCTTGGAGTTGGTGTTCTTCAAAATGTAGAGGATCTCGCCGATGTACATGTTCAGGGCGGCCTCCTCACAAAGCTCCTTGGGGTGCCTCCAAGGGGGACGGGAGCCGTCATCAGGAACTTCGGGGTATTCGGGGGCCTTGGCGACGTTCCAGATCCTCTGCCAGATCGTAGTAGGAGCAGCTTCAAAGGGACGCTCATGGCCGGGGAGGGGGGTCTGGGGGAGGGCGCGGCGGGCACGAAGGAGAGAGATGAAGACGGGCAGTGCATCGGCAACGTCCCCGCAACGTGCCTTGTGCGTGGCGATGTGCGTGATGACGGTCAAAAGGTTTTCCGGAGGGTGCGTCTTGTCTCTGATGGCGTAGGTCTTAGGGTCGAACATCTGCGCGGAAGCGGGGGCGGTCTCCGTGGCGAGGGACAGCGCCCACTGGAACATCTTCTCGGCAGCTTCGGGAAGATTCTTGAAGTTAAGGAAGTAGGCGTAGGCCAAGGCGGCGTCCATCTTTTGGCGGGGCGTAAAGCCCTTAGTGGTGAGGATGCGCAGGTAGTGGTTGTCAGCGGGCTCGTAGGCGATCTCGCAGTCTTCCTCGCGGGGGGCTTTCTCAGCGCCAGGGGGGATGGGCTTCGGATGCGGGTTCGACGGTCCAATGACGACGTCAGGGGGAAAGATAATGTTCCTCGTCCGATCCTTGACGTAGCCGTCTAGCTGCTCCGAGGCCTGGGCTAGGAGCATCAGCAGCTCATAGTATCCTCTTCGCCAGTTCTCGCTCTTCTCCGAGACATTCTTTCCAGCGGCGCCCACGCCTTCTATCGAGAGCGGCTCGTCCAGAAGCTCCTTGATGCCGGCACCGTCTATGTTGGGGTCCTCCACACGGGCCAGCGCCATCTTGCACGTCACTATGACTTCGACCCAATTCACGTCGTCTCGTCCGTTGCCCTCGGCTGCGCTCTTGGCCCCACGAACGCCCATGCGCGTCAAGAAAGTCCACTCATGTGGTGTGGGAAACTTCTTCTCGAGGGCCTCCTGGTTGAGGAGGAATGTGATGGCGACTAGGCAGGCAAGGCCGCCCCATATCGAAACATTGTAGCGCAGTAAAAGACGGCCCTCTTGGCGGAGCCACGACTTCTTCTCGGTAGTGAAGTACCTAACCCGCGGGCGGGTGGTTACGGGTATCGATAGGAAAGGGAGCTGGGGTCGGCCGCGGGTAGACCGGTTGCTCGTAAAGGGACGGGTGGTCTGCAGCCGAAAAAGCCTCTGGAGGAGGATTCGGCGGAGGGCGAGACGTTCGCGCATCGTGCGGACCCTTGGATCGATCGGTCTGGGGATTAATTAAATCATAAATAACTAATCCACTGCCGTTTTTGAGTAGCGTGGTGGCTGCAGCTGGTCTCGAGTATGTGTTGGATATGTGCAATGGGTAGGGTAGCTAGCTTGACAAGTTGCCCGACGTTGAATGTTCCAAAGCTGCAGTGGGGAGATCTGAGGTCTGGGGCATTTAGGCGTTTTAGGTGGGGCATCCCTCGGTGTCGTCCTTCACTGCCGGTGTCGTCCGTCACTGTCGTCCGTGTGTTTGGATTGGCTCCTCACCGAGAAGGCGCAACCTTTTTTTTTTCCCGCTCCTTCCTCGTCCACGACAATTAGGTGGCTCCTGCCCGGACAAGACCCAAGACCCATTCGTTGGTGTAGGAAGGTGCACCTGGTGTTTGAAGCCCCTGGAGGACTGGCAGGATATTTTGGGCCAACCTCCAGCACTTCCCCGAGACCAAAACCTTTCCTGACTTCCATCATCCAACCATGAGCATACGGCATTGAACAATGTCTTCGTTCCTATCCAAAGCGGCATCGAACCCGCACATACAGTTGGCCGCAACCGCGGTCCTGTCCGGTGCGACGGTTGCCTGTCTCATTTTCGGATACCAAGCATTCGAACGAGAGGAACGCATTCATGACCTTAAGAAATCCATTCCTGCATCTTCTGATTCCCAACGCGGCAACGTACGCCCCTCTCTCGTTACCAATGGAGAAACTCTGACTGACAGCCGCAGCTCACTCAGTATGGCGGTGCTTCTCCCCCCTTGGACAAGGAGGACGCCCGCAACCAGGCTCTCGCTCTAAGGGCCCAGGCTGGTGACTTCGACGAGGAGCTGATCCTGGAGCAGCTCGCCCGCAACAGGGTGTTCCTAAAGGACGAGGGCCTCCAGAAGCTTCGCAACGCCTTCGTCATCGTCGTCGGCTGCGGCGGCGTTGGTTCCCACTGCACTACTGCCCTCGCCCGCTCTGGCGTCTCTAAGATCCGCCTCATAGACTTTGATCAGGTTACTCTCAGCTCGCTCAACCGTCACGCCGTGGCCACGCTCGCGGACGTCGGCATTCCCAAAGTCCAGTGTCTCTACCGTCGCCTCATCGCCATCACCCCTTGGACCAAGTTCGAGCTGAAGAACCAGAAGTTCGAGCAGCACGTTGCCGAGCAGCTGCTCGCGCCTTGGAACGGCAATGGTCAGAAGCCCGACTACGTCGTGGATGCCATCGACAACATCGACACCAAGGTTGCCTTGCTCAAGTACTGCCACGATAACAAGATCCCCGTCATCTCCAGCATGGGTGCCGGTGCCAAGGGCGACCCGACCCGCATCCACGTCGCGGACATCGGCGCCAGCACCGACGACGGTCTCTCCCGGGCTACGCGCAGGAAGCTCAAGCTCCTTGGCGTGACAGGCGGCATCCCCGTCGTGTACTCCGACGAGAGGGCCACTGAGGGCAAGGCCGCTCTGCTGCCCCTCTCCGAGGAGGAGTTCAAGAAGGGCACCGTCGGTGACCTCGGCGTGCTTCCCAGCTTTAGGGTGCGCATCCTCCCGGTCCTCGGAACCATGCCTGCCCTCTTTGGCTATGTCGTCGCCAACCACGTCATCTGTAGCATTTCAGGTACGCCACGCACACAATATGAAGTTTGGCCCCCGCCCCAGCCAAGCATCTAACGAGCTCCCCCTAGGTTACCCCATCGAGTACCTTCCAGCAAAGAACCGTGACAAGCTCTACGGTGACGTCGTCGCCTACGTCCAGGCCTCCGAGACCCGCCTCGTCCAGCACATGGATGGCAACGAGGAGTCCAAGGGTCTTAAGGTGCCCGTCACCCTCGGCGACGCGGCGTACCTACTCGAGGAGCTGTGGAAGGGCCGCAGCGCCATCACGGGTTTGACCAACCGGCCGGTGCTTGTGCGGTGGAAGCGGCCCGAGGGCAAGATCAAGCTCCAGATCGGCGAGCAGAAATGGACCGATATCCGGTTCCGCAATTTGGTCTGCATGACACGAGACGAGGCAATGCGCCACGAGAAGGAACATCTCAGGGGCCAGGTCAGCCTGGAGGAAATGTACGATGAAAAGGTCATTGCCGAAATCGAGGCCAAGCTCGTAGAGGCGATCGAGGTTGAGAAGCAGAAGATGTAAAAGTTCGTCAGTGCGCTTTTCTAGCTGTAGTAGGCGGTTGAAGATACCATCACTTGACGAGAGATCGCACATGGATCACAAAAGCGAGCCCGTCCAGGCCTACTGTGACTGTGTTTTGCTCATGTACCTAAGCAACTGACGCCGACCTACCTAGGAATAGGTAGTATTCCTGACTACTCGTTATCTTGATCTACCTATTCTACAGTAATAGTTCAACGGTAGCGACGGTGATAGACAGCGACGGTAATAGACAGTGACGGTGAAAGAAAGCGACGGTTATAGACAGCGACAGCGACAGCGACGGCGACGGCGATGACAACGGCCACAGTACCTCGGAAGCCTGAATGCAAAGATCCCTCTTTGGAGCCTTGGGAACGGGCTTATGTTCAGTCCATTGTGTTTCCGTCGAACAGGAGTTTCAACAACGGGGCTCGTCTCCCAAAGGGAGTGTTAGATACGCATTCAGCTCAGCTTTACTTTGCCGAGCTGTCCAATCAGTCGTCATGGAGATCAGCACCGGCATTTCAGAGCCAAACCCAGACCCAGGCCCCGCCCGCTCTGATTCATGGTCATCGAACAGTTCGGAAGACAGGTAGGGGTAGTTGACTAATTAGGTAGGTAGGTACCTAAATACTTGTACGGGTTCGAAAAGTGGGGCTCGTTGGCCCATTGCTTCCAGCGCCGGTCGCGTCTCGCCAACGCGCCTTCTTTTCTCTCTCAACCCACATAGAACGCCTGCCTGACACCGGCAAACTTCTTCCAATTGACGGAAAAGCAAGCGCGACTTCGACCGATTGGAGATTCTGCGTATCTGAAAGACATCTTACTCTTCGTTACTATTTATCTTGCCAGGACAGCAGCTCGCCACCCTCTGCGTAAGCGGCAGAGCCCCCCAAACTGTAGGTACGCTCAGCCGTGACGGGACTACAGTGGCAGGATGCCTAGACTGACAATATTCCAGGCCTCTTGAGCTCGGAAACATTCATGGATTCGTGCGGGCTTGCGGAAGGGAGCATCGGAGACCAGCTTTATCCCGTCTGGCCAGCTAGACGGGCGGCGGGTGTATCGCAGAGCCGTCCTTTCCAGCTGGCTCATCCCAAGTGGGATGGCTCGTTTACCCCTCTCCCTTCTTCTCCCCTTTGAAGCCTGGCGATATCGTCGCCATCGGTCTGCGTTGATGACAACTCTCACAAGGTCAAGGGACCACCGGCCGACGGCGGTTCGAAAGAAACACGTCGACCCGATGGAAGGACCAGCGCCAAGAACAGAGATCTGAGCAGGCAACCCGGCCGGGTTCTCCCAGCCGGGCTTACTCGTTGCTTCCTGCCCGCTCGGCAGGCGTTGTTTCCTGTGATCACGCGGCCTCAATGACGACAAATAGCAAAAAGTCTAGAAGCGCCGTCCCTCGTATTACGAACGCACTCCTGCCTCTGTGGGAGGAGTGCGGTCCGCCGTTGGACGAGCGCTCATGACAGCAAGTATATAGTTTTCAATCGGAGCTGGCCGGTAAGTCGATCCCTCCAAGCCACGAAACCATATGCAGGTGTTGTGCATCTTTTGCTGACGGGAAGGAAAAACAGATCTCAGGACTGCCTGCCAAGTGGCGGCGGAGCAACGAGAGTCAAATAGAATTGCCCGGTGATGACACGAAGTCCAAATAAGCCAAAGTTGCAGGCAGCACGAGGGTATTACATCCTCGGCGTTGTCCGTGAGAACACAAGAGAGCTAATCTGAGGGCACTTTCATTCTGTCTTTTTGTGTACTGTATTTTCGTCGAGGGAGAACGGGTTTGGATTGACGGTATCAGGTCGGAGGCCAAGCGGCCGATGGAGTAAGGGGATACGGAATTCTGGTGGAACAGGTCGTGAGAATTTCAAAGAGCCCGCGTGTTTGGACGGGTTTCCTACTAGAGGCTCTGCTGTCGCCCCTCGCTGTCGTCGCTGTGGCCGTTGCTGTCGCTGTCTGTCACCGTCGCCGTCGCCGTCCCATTCGTTGGATTATTCGCAGCCCCGCCAAATACCACACACAGTCCGTTGCACATTTACCGCGATGTGACGCCACGCTGATGGAGCCGTGAATAAGCGCTCCAAGTCGACATGATGGCCATATAATAGGTACACTTAGGCAGGTCCGGAGGTTTCCTCGGCTCGGTCGGTACAGGGATCGCAGCGCTGCGCGGTGCAGCGGAAAGGACCCCGCCGACCCCTCCAGCTCGCTGGCGACGCCCCCCACTCCTCCCCTAAGAACTGTCCGGGTTTAGGGCCCGCCTAGGCCCTGCAGTCGCAAACGGTGACTCTATGACTTTTGCGCCTGGCGAATCAGAGAACGGGATCGATGAGCTCATCTGTGACCTGCAGCAACGACGCCGCTGCCGGATCGTAAGGGCCTGGAAGGGACCCTTCTATGTGTGGTTGCCCAAGGTTCAATCCCGTCTTTTTCCATTCCTTTCTTTGATGTACCTTGGTCCTTCCTTACCAGCCGCGCGGGTCTAGAGGGGTAAATATGTAATTAGCATCACAAGCGCGGTGCCCTTTCCTCTTCTCCGTCACTGCCATGTCCTCCTTTCTTCACTTTCCACCTGCCCGAATATGCGAGACTGAGCTGGATACCAACTCGACCCGAACGGCCTTGCGGACCTGGACGGCGTGATCACGAGCTTATCACGGCCAAGGCAACAACTACCCAACCATCTGAAGCAACCGAGGGAAGGCCAAGCGGTCGGCCTCGGAGCGCGACTAACTCGCCTCCCTCTATCCTAAGACACATCTGGAGTGCACTGTACGCGATGGACCCGACCATCGTCGACGAGCTCGAGAAGAGCGCCACCGATGGTGTTGCGTTTCGCGCCTGCCCCAACCACGTCCACCACACCTGGGCGAAGACCTTCTCCTCGCTTCCGGAGCTGTACATCCAGCCCGAGTCTCTCGAGGAGGTCGAAAAGGTCGTGAACCTCGCACGGAAATGTCGTCGCCGCCTCGTCACTGCCGGCTGCGGCCACTCGCCGTCCAATATCACCTGTACCTCGAGCTGGCTTGTTAACCTGGATAACTACAACAGGGTCCTCTCCGTCGACGAGTCTACGGGTCTGGCGGTTATTCAGAGCGGCATCCGCCTGTACGCCCTCTGCGAGGAGCTGGAGCGCCGCGGGCTGACGATGCCTAACTTGGGCAGCATCAACGAGCAGTCCATCGCCGGCGCCATCTCGACAGGCACCCACGGCAGCAGCCTGTTCCATGGCCTTGTGTCCGAGGACGTGATGGCGCTCAAGATCACGCTCGCGAGCGGCGTAACAGAGTCGTGCTCTCGCAACGAAAACCCATCGCTCTTCCGAGCGGCCCTGCTGTCGCTTGGCGCGCTGGGCATTATCACCGAGGTCACCTTCCGCGCCGTCCCTTCGTTCACGCTGCGGTGGACGCAGACCATTGACACGGACCTCAAGATGTTCAACTCCTGGGATAAGAACCTGTGGAAGCAGAGCGAGTTCGTCCGCGTATGGTGGTTCCCCTACACCCGCAGGGCGGTGGTTTGGAAGGCGGAAAAGTCAGACGAGGAGCACGTCGATCCGCCCAAGAGAAACTACGACGGCGCTCTGGGATACTATGTCTACCACAACCTGCTCTATCTTTCGCAATACGTCCCGCGGATTCTGCCTTGGGTCGAGTGGTTCGTCTTCGGCATGCAGTACGGCTTCGCCAACGGGTCCACCGTCTCGGCGGTCCAGCCCAGCCGCCAGGCGCTGCTCATGAACTGCCTCTACTCGCAATTTGTCAATGAGTGGGCAATCCCGCTGGACAAGGGCCCCGAGGCCCTGCGCCGTCTGTCCTCGTGGCTCAACCACCTGACGCCGACCGACCCCGACTTCGTCCCGCACGGCATTCCCTTCTCGGCGGACGGCCTCTACGTCCACTCGCCGGTCGAGGTGCGCGTGAGCGACACGTCGCTGACGACCAACTCCCGGCCGTACCTCGACCCGACCCTGCCTGACGGCCCTACCTTGTACCTTAACGCGACGCTGTACCGGCCGTACCTGGCGGACCCGCCGTGTCGAGACCGTTACTACGAGGCGTTCGAGTGGTTGATGAAGGACCTGGGTGGCAAGCCGCACTGGGCCAAGAACTTTGTTGAGAGCGATGCGATTGAAGAATTTTACGGGAAAGAGCTGGAGGACTGGCGGTCGATCAGGAATGCGGCCGATCCGGAGGGCATGTTCGTCGGGCAGTGGCACCGCGAAAAGGTGCTCGGGAACGGGCCGAGACTCGCTCTGGAAGAAGTCGAGTCAGCCAGAGTTCCTGCGAGAGGCGGCGGGCTGAGGATTGATGGTGTCGTCGGCGATGCGGCAGAGGCACGGTGAGGCCATATCAAGTGATGGGCTTGGCTGGCCTCATGTCTAATTTCTAGAAGTCTAGGTTGTTGAACTTTGCCAACGTCAGGATTTCGATGTTGCTCGTTCTGCTCGATAAGCCAAGCATTGCTGCCTGCGTGTGTCCCAGGAACATGCTTAAGTGTAGTGACTTCTTGCGTACTGTGACGCGTCCTGGATGACAAAGTCCCAAGTCAACCAACGGCCAAGGAGACGGTGTGCTACGGTTGCTCGACGGGCGTTGATAAGACTCACAAGTCACGGCGATCAATCCGATCCCCGTCGCATTCCCCCAACCCACTTGAAGGAGGCTGATTGGACTGCCCAACCGCGACTTTGACGGTCGAACTGCGATTGCGACAATCTTTTCCCTCTGGCCTGGCCTGGCCTGTCATCACCGGGGCGCTCGATTAGGAAGCTCAGTATGAGCGTGTACGCATGCAATCACATAGGCTATGTAGGCAGACACGCATATCGCGCCCCGGGGATGCGGGAAGGTAATACCGACCAGATGAGTAATAATTCGTCTTGGCGACTGACAGGTCGTTGGTTATTTGGACTTTGGAGCGCATCGCATTGCCGTGATGACGGGCTTCTTTTCTTTCATTCTTCGACATTATTGCTATAGACTGCAACGAAAATAGACCGCCATCACCGCAATGAGCGACGCCGGCGACGAATACTTTGGCCCGCAGGTCAACGGGTATTTCGACTTCACTGTGCTCTTCGAGCAGAGCATCCTTTCTATCCTGCCCACCGCGCTGTTCATCCTCCTCGCCCCGTGCCGGATCGCGTGGCTCCTCCGCCAGAGAGATGTCTCCGTGCGGTCGGGAAAGCTCTTGTGGCTGAAGCTGGTGAGATCATATCGCGAAGGATGACAAAAGCCCCACGAAACCTAACGCACAAACAACGTAGGCCGCCATCGCAGTCTTCTTCTGCCTCCAAATCACCCTCGCCGCGCTATGGGCCCTCCCGTCGACCCCGGGCCCGCGCACCTCGGTCGCCGAGGGCGCCCTAGGCCCCTTCGAGGCCGTCGCCCTGGCCGCGCTGTCGTACGTCGAACACCGGCGGTCCATCCGGCCCTCGGCCCTGCTGGGCCTCTACCTCGTCCTGGGTATTGTCCTGGATCTCGCGCAGGCTAGGACGCTTTGGCTCAGGGACGGCATGGCGCCTGTCGCAGGCGTCTTCACAGCCTCTCTCGTCACGAAGCTCGTCGTCCTCGCGCTCGAGGAGACGCCCAAGCGGCCGCTGCTGCTGACCGCCGCCGGCGAGAAGGACCTTGCCGTCGAGACGACCACCGGCGTCGTCAGCCGGAGTCTCTTCTGGTGGCTCAACTCGCTATTCTTCCAGGGGTTTCGGCTGCTCATTGGCCTCGAGGACCTCGGCGCCATCGATCCCAAGTTCGACTCGGGACGCCTGCTTGGCATGCTGGACCGGGAGTGGTCCAAGAGTAGGTGGCTGTCTTGAGCACGAGACGCGAGGAGAAAGATATCTAACGGGAGTGTAGGCAAGAAGGACAGCAGCTGGAGCCTGATCAGGAGCACGTTCTGGGCGTTCCGCACCACCTTCTTCGCGGGCGTGCTGCCCCGGGTTCTCTTCGCGGGTTTTACTTTTGCCCAACCGCTTCTCGTGCATCGCGTTGTCAGCTTTGTGGGCAGCCCGCGGGACGAGGAGTCTCGCAACGTCGCTGCCGGGCTCGTTGGGGCGACGGCCTGCATCTACATCGGTCTCGCCGTAAGTCCATGAAAGCTTCGTTCATATGCCAGAGCTTCCTCATCGTATCGAAAAAAAAGAACCGTCCTCCTGATATTGAAGCAAAGGTCTCCCGCTGCTGGTACCAGCACATGACGTTCCAGCTCGTGACGCTCTTCCGCGGCAGCCTCGTCTCGCTCATCTTCAAGAAGACGCTCGACCTCGACGCCTCGTCCATCAAGGACTTGGCGCCCGTGACGCTCATGAGCGTCGACATCGAGAACATCGCCCTGGCCATGACCTTCCTCCACGACGTCTGGGCCGCGGCCATCGAGCTGCCCGTCGGTATCTATCTACTATACCGCCAGGTCGGGCCGCCGTGCTTCCTCCTCCTCATCCCCGGAGTCGGTGAGTTGTTTAGCTGCAAAGGAGGAAAGGAAGGCCGTTGCTGATGAATGATATGTGTGTAGTCTGCACCGCCGTCACGACCAAGCTCTCGGCGCGCATGGCCCCCGCCCGGATCGCGTGGAACGAGGGCGTCCAGAAGCGCGTGTCCGTCACGTCCTCCATGCTGACGCAGATCAAGGGCGTCAAGATGATGGGGCTGACGGACCACTTCTCCGGCATCGTGCAGAGGCTCCGCGTCATCGAGCTCAAGCTCTCCATCAAGTTCAGGGTCCTCGTCACCATTCTCAGCGTGCTCAGTAACCCCTCCCCCTCTATTTCATATCTTCGTGTTGTATGTACGAGCCTGCTGACCTTTTTCTGCCAGGCGGCGCCGCGGAGCATCTAACGCCGGCCGTGATCATCGCCGCCGCCGTTTTCTGGACCCGCGCCCAGCAGGGCTTGAGCATCGCCGAGGCCTTCACCGCGTTGGCCATCATCGTGCTCGTCTCGGGCCCGCTGACGAAGCTGATGGCTTCGATCATGCAGCTCATGGGCGCTTTTGGCTGCTTCACACGCATCCAGACGTTTCTGCTCCTCGACGAGCTCGAGGACGGGCGGCAGGTCCTGTCTGCGAACTCCGAGAAGCCCTCGCTCGAGTCGGCCGCGCCGCCCAGCCCCCACGGCTCGGACCTACAGCCCCTGTCACCTGGTCTCGCTCCGGTGGTGGAACTCCGGTCTCTCCCCGGACGGCCGACGTCGGTTAATGCAGGAGAGCCGCTGGTTGAAATCCGCGGCGCAACTTTCGCACTCAAAAACGAGACCGAGATCCTGCGGGACGTCTCCCTCACGCTGCGCAGAGGCACCGTCTCCATGGTCGTCGGGCGCGTGGGGTGCGGCAAGTCCTCGCTCCTGAAGGGCATCCTCGGCGAGCTGGGCATCGCGGCCGGCGAGGTCGTGCTGCACACCTCGTCCGTCGCGTTCTGCGACCAGGCTCCCTGGCTGCGCAACGTCACGGTCCGGGACAACATCGTCGGCCAGGCGGCCTACGACGAGGCCTGGTTCGCCGCCGTCGTTCGCGCCTGCACGCTGGACCAGGACATTGCGCTCTTCCCCAAGGCCGAGAATACGCTGGTTGGTACGGGGGGTGTCGCGCTGAGCGGTGGCCAGAAGCAGCGAGTGGTGAGTAAAGTCTGGTCGATTATCGTGACTCAGGGATGGTGAGCTAACACGCAGCAAAGGCTCTGGCTCGCGCCGTCTACTCACGCAGGAAGCTGCTCCTCCTCGACGACGTCTTCAGTGGGCTGGACAACGCTACCTCCAAGGCCGTCTTCCAGCGCCTCCTGGGGCCGAATGGTTTGCTCCGCCAGGCCGGCATGACCGTCCTCCTCACTACGAACCACGGTAAGATCTCCTGACTTCAGCCCGGAGACACCTCAAACTGACGCTGTGCTACTAAGTCAACTTCCTCCCCTCCGCCGACTTCATCACGATGATCGAGGACAACGCCATCCTCCACAACCAGATCGCCTTCGACTCGGTGGCGCCCTCCGTCTGGGGCCACCTCGCCGAGGACGTCAAGGGCAAGGAACCTGCAGAAGCTTCCGAAGACGACGAGAAGCCGGCAGAAGAAGCGAAGCCGGGCAAGCCGGAGCCCCCCGCCGCGACGAACACCAGGGGCCCCTCGGAGGCCGAGATCACGCGGCAGACGGGCGACACGCAGGTGTACAAGCTCTACTTCAGCTCCATCGGCTGGCGCATGATGGGGCCCTTCATCTGCATGACGGTGCTGTTCGTCGCGTTCATCAAGCTTCCCCGTGAGTTATCCTTCATGCTGTCTGGGTTGAAGAGGATTTTCAACCTTCCCTGGTCTGGTGTGTTTGGGCTAACTCACATTTCTACTTCAAGAAATCTGGCTGAGAATCTGGACCGAGAACGGGACTAACGAACGTCCTGGCGTGAATTTTGGCATTTATCTGCTGTTTACGCTCTTGTGTCTTGTCATGAATGGCGTTTCTCTCGGGTCAGCTTCCGTTTTCAAGAACTTCGTTTCTGTGAAGAAAGATGACTGACGGGTAGACAGGTTCTGGATGCTTATTGTCATCCCTCGATCTGCGAGACATTTGCATCAGATGCTACTCGACGCAGTCCTGGCGTAAGCTCACCCTTCTGTCCTCACTCACTCGCACGCTCTCATATACTTTCTCTCGCTTCACACGCCCTCATACTCACTCTCACTCGCTCACTGGTACCCCAACTAACCTCGTCAAGCGCCCCCCTATTCTTCTTCACCACCACCGACAGCGGCGTAACCCTCAACAGATTCTCCCAGGACATGACCCTCATCGACCACCGCCTGCCCATGTCCGCCTTCGCAACCCTCCTCACCTTCCTCATGGTCCTCGCCGAGACGGCCCTCATCGCCTCGGGCGCGACCTACGTCGCCGCCGTCATCCCCCCGTCCTTCCTCGCGCTCTACGTCCTGCAGAAGTACTACCTCCGCACCTCCCGACAGCTCCGCCACCTGGACCTGGAAGCCAAGTCGCCCCTGTTCACGCACTTCACCGAGGTCCTCGCGGGCCTGCCCACCCTGCGCGCCTTCTCCTGGCGGGCGGCCATGCTCCGCGAGAGCCGCGCGCTGCTCGACGCCTCGCAGCGGCCGTTCTACCTCTTCTTCTGCGTCCAGCGCTGGCTCAACGTCGTCCTGGACCTGTTCGTTGCCGGGATGGCGCTCGTGCTGGTCGCGTTCGCGCTGCACTTCGAGGGCACCACGACCGAGGGCGCCATCGGGCTCGCCATGGTCAACCTCATCGGCTTCAACCAGTCGCTCGGGTTCCTGATCGAGATGTGGACCCAGCTAGAGACCAGTCTAGGTGCCATTGCGAGGCTGCGGTACTTTGTCAGGAACACCCCGCGCGAGGACCGCGAGTGCGAGACGGAGGTGCCGCCGGCGTCGTGGCCTGAGGACGGGAGCATCGAGATTAAGAACGTGACTGCGGCGTACAGGTTCGGCCCCCTTTTTTTATTTTGCGAAATGATCTTTCAACTGACACAATGACAGCGAGGACACCGACCCCGTCATCAACAACGTCACACTCACGATCCAGCCCGGCCAAAAAGTAGGCATCTGCGGCCGCTCGGGAAGCGGCAAATCCTCCCTCCTCCTAACCCTCCTCCGCCTCCTCGACCTCTCCCCAGACACCTCCGGCGATATCACCATCGCCTCCCGCTCCCTGACCAAAATCCCACGGCGCATCATCCGCTCCTCCCTCGCCGCGCTCCCGCAAGACCCGGTCCTCTTACCGGGCACGGTGCGCGACAACATCGACCCCGCAGAAGACGCAGGCAAGGGCCACGTCCCGGACGCGGACCTCATCTCCGCGCTGCGCAGGACGCGCATCTGGGACGCGATCGAGGCGCGCGGCGGCCTGGATGCAGACATGAGCGGCGCGGGACTGTCTGCGGGCCAGCGCCAACTTTTCTGTCTCGCGAGCGCGGCATTGAGATTAAGGCCTGGAGGGGTTTTGTTGCTCGACGAGGCGACTAGTAACGTCGACCACGCCACCGACGAGGAGGTGCGCGCGGCGCTAGCCGGGGAGTTTGAGGGATCTACTGTTGTTGAGGTGGCGCACCGGTTGGAGGCTATTGTCGGGTATGATGTTGTCGTCGTCATGCACGAGGGGAGGGTCGTTGAGGTGGGCAACCCGCAAGAGCTTCTGGGGAGGGCGTCGCGGTTTAAGAGTCTTTGGGACAGTCGTGGGGCGTGAGAGGGGGTAAGAGTCCCCTTCGTCTCGGCAACCGCTTGATATCTTATTGTTATCTGTGGTTTCTTTTCTCTTTGCCGCAAGGCTTTTGGTGTGTACGACAGTCGTTTCTTGTGAGATCACGTACTGTTTAAGATGGGTTTTTGATCGGATTATTATTGTTGGTATCACAGGCGTGATACCCCTCATGAGGGCGTATAGCAACGGTCACGATCTTCGGTGATAATTGCTGTTGTTCTTGTCTTGTCTAACTATCTACCGTGTGGGCAGGAGCCGGTCGAAGTGGGTGGTGGCGGCCCGGGAGGTCGCCCCACTTGAGTCGGTCATGCTGACCAAGCCGGGTCTCCTACTCCGCCCACGATGCCTGCCCATTGCCCATTATCAGCCCTGCTGTTCCGACAATTATATTATTAAACGGTCTAAGTCAATGTCAAATATTTCTAGTTTAACTCAGAGTTCTAGAGTAGTAGGATAGTATGACCGTAGATGATCTGGGTTGCTGTCATAGTCTGGGCTACCAAACGCATGAAAGTGTGAACCGGGGCGCTGCAAGCATGAGGAGGTGTTGGCAAACACGGGGCCGCCTCGTTCCGGCCCGCCCATGCCCCTCAGGTTGATCTCCATCTCCATCTCGGCCTCGACCGCTCCCCGAGCTGCGTCTCCACGATCCCTGCCATGCTTGTCCTCGCCCCAAGACGTCTCCTCGTTGTAAGCGGACCGGATCGACGGGTGCCCGTTGTTGGGGGAAACCGGCCTCGCAGACGTGTCGGAATCCTCTTCTTCAAGCACGCTGTTTTGCCCAATGCGTTGCGAGAACGCCTTGACAACAGGCTGTTCCAGCCAGTTGGGTTCGTTAGGCCTACGTTCCTGCTTGTGCCTCATGACATCAAGCCATTTTTCGTCGGTTGCGGCAGCCGATCGTGCGGCTGCGAGGTTCCAAACGGAAATCCTTTTAGCCGGGCCGGACGCGTCGTGCGAAGGAAGTCGGCTCGGCATCTCGTACTCGTCAGAATCCGGGTCGGAATCGCCACGGGCCCTCTTGATGCCTCCGCCGTAGCCAAGCACACCTGGGTTCGCATCGCTGCCACTGTCGTCGTGGTTAAAAGGAGCTACAGGGAACATAAAACTTGCCTTCCGAAGCGCATACCGACGGAAAACATCAAAGACCTGAGAATCTGTGTCGTGAGAGCGAAAGCGCTGAATACGTGGGGACTGATGCTGCGCGCCCACGAGACGAATTGTCAGAGATAGTTGGCGTAGACTGTTGATGGTGCCGCGTGCGGATGTCAGGGCGGCAGTAAGACTGTGTCAGGCATGCAAACTATCCTGTTCCTCGACTACTTTTGAGATGTCGAGACGGTCAGCGGGTACAGAGGACCGGTCAGATGAAGCAACAGATTCGTTGCGACTGGAAACGGCATGAACCCTTCGCCTCTGATCGCTTTGGTCCTCGGCCAACGCGTGTTCTACACTCTCAGCCTTGTTGTCAGTGCATCTTCCAAGCAGGACTCGGTATGTGTTGAGAATTACCCAGGTGGTGGTGCAGTGTGTCGAGGAGTTCCCTGACGAGGCTAGCAACCTCGGGAACATTCTGCAGGCGAGAAGCCGGCGAGTGCTGGCCTTGACGAAATATGCCCATGCTGGAGGTCAGAATGTTGAAAGCCGCCATCATCTCTTCTGCCTCATAAGTGTCGGCATCATCGGGAGCAGCATTATTGGTGTCGGAAAGTTCGCGGAGAAGTTTGCGACATTTCACTGCAGAGTCTCGTAGGGCTGTCAAGGCAGCATCATCATCGGATGGCAAGGGCGCAATCCTTGCATCGTCATCGTCGTTGACAACACTCATGGGGATGGCTGATTGGAGGTATGCAGGTAGTAGTATGTATGGACGTCCTGCGAAACGATAATGCAGTGAGATGAATGAAGATGAAGGTGCCTAAAAGATGCCATAGTGAAGGGACGTCAGAGGGTGTCCAACAGCTGAGCGACACAGAACAAAGATCTGACGACGGAGCTATCACCACGCTCCATCTTCAACTCTTCAAATGTTCTGCATTAGCAAGCATGCAGTCCTGCTCGCGCTTGTAATATTGATGTATGATAGATGTGGACGTTGGTAAAGTACCCGGAATTCACGGAAGGGAAAAAGAAGAAGGAAGGGAAGGAAGAAGAAGAGAAGGGACGAAGAGGCGCGCTTCGCAGCTGCTGTCGGTGCCATCACATAGCCACAATGTGAGAGCGGGAATCATCACAATGAGGGTGAATACGCATCAGCCTCAAAGGGCGAAGGGGATAGGCTGGTCACGATATTCGAATTTCTGGCCGTAAACCTATTGGTGGGACGTCATCGTTGGAAAGAACGTCGGGTGGTTTGGTCTAACGGGAAAGAAAACACGGTTATTCCGTGGTACAACACGCAAGGTTCCCTCTAATCTAACAAAAACCATTTGTGATCCAGAACCTACATCACTTATGCCTAGCTCCTCGACAAGGCTTAGGAAAACCCACGAGCTATCAGGCTGAGACTCGATTCATCGCCGTTCCTGGCGAAGGAAGAGACGTCGGGTACGTCGGGTGGGCCAAGACGGCCCAGGAACGCGGTTCCCGCCGGCGAGGTCGGGAGCCAACATCGCGGCCGCCCGATCTCCTCCGGTCTAGTTAGGGAACAAAGCTCAGGTCATTCGTGTTGAGGGCACGGTCAACCTAGAGATGAGATAACAGGTGCGAGTGCTTGCTGCCCGCACGGCCTGCGCCGAGTGAAAACCAGGACGCGTTACCTCGACGTTGCCAAGGAAGGGGCCTTGGTCGTCATAATTACCCATATGTGTGTGATATCCAATCTGACATACAAGTATCACATATAGTTCCATATACAATATCGCCCGTATAACTCAATATTTCCAGCCAAGAAAAGTAACCTGCATGGAAGCAGGCTGACCGGCGGCAAGACGCAGCCTGATTTCGCACCGAGTACTATGCATACCAACTGCTGATCCAGGGATGCAAACATGTACAGACGCGATTGGCCCTCCCTGTCGCACCCTCACTGCAGAGCTGCATGAGCCAAACCAACCACACGCCGGACGAGGCGGACTGGACAGGGGGCAAGAAAACTGCGCCGAGCTGGAAATGCGAATCGGCGCAAATTCGAAAAGACTCGGTCGGCTCTTTCTATATATTGCTGCCTTGCGACACCCTGCTCCCGAAGGATGTACGGCATCAACACAATCCAAAACTTTGTTTCTTCTGCTTACAATGTCACCAGAGCTTTTCGATAATACTGAACCCTTTTCTGGGGATAATGGCGCCCTCTCTCGCCAACTGACCCCGGAACGCGGTGCCCTCGATGACTGTCGACGTCGTCGCGACGGCATCGCCATTCTTCACCACGGCAGCATCGTTGTCAACGATGGCGACAGCATTGTCGTCCGCCAGAACAGAGGCAGCATCATTATTCGCCCAGGCAGCACCGATCGCAATGAACGAGGCAGCCGCCGGCGACATAGCGAGGACAGCGGAGCTGCGGCGACTCGTCCCCCGCTACTGGCGCGAGGAAATTCGTATCATCACGGCCCTGCAATCATAACCCCGGCTCGGGCGTCTGGCTCTCGACGTCAGACCTATAATTCCTTTCGCAGCCCCACACGCCACGACTCCGAAGAGGATTCCGATGCCTTGAGCGATCGCCTCGGTGGAAGATGGCATGATGGCGGTGATCATGGCACAAGACCAGCGGTCGCTCGTCGGTCAGCATCGGCTGGGGCGCGGACCAGCCATGTCCGTTCTCGATCCCACGTGGTGACGGACGACGAGAGTGCTCTTCTGGAGCGGCTTGCAGGCCTGACGATCGACGATAGAAGCGATTTCGCAGACGCAAGCAGCATCGGGCCGGCTGCGCGCGATGGGCTGGTCGCCCGTGCAAGGCCTCTTCGTCCGAGACGGAAGGGTATCCATCCTCATCAAGGTGCTGCTGCCACAGGCGACGAGAACCCATTTTCCCTGTACCCGGAAATCGAAGATATCGGCCGGCCTCCGTCCCCCGCTGTCGTCATCAGCTCAGCGGGCCGACGTGGTGGCTTTGCACACGCCACGGCCGCTGGCCGCGGAGGCGACGATCAGACTCGCTACCTAACAGAGCTAGATGGGGAATACTCAGCTTATCCTCTCGGTCTGAAGAGGCAAGATCGCCATCGACGAGGCTCCTCCACCCGGAGCACCACGGACGGCTCCGAGGAGAAGCGAGGATCAGGCTCGCCCGCACCACCCAAAACTCGAAAACGGGGACGATGCGAATCGTCCACGGCCTCTCTCTTCGTCTGCCCCTACGTCAGGTACAACCCGGACAAGTACGAGAAATGGAGCAGCTGTCGTCGGGGAGCCTGGAGCAGCACCCACAGAGTCAAGTGAGTAGTCGCCGGCTGTGAGTTCAATCGGAAGCTGACGCTGGCAATTAGAGAACATCTATACCGGGTCCACCAGGGCAAGCCGTTCTGCCCGCGCTGCGGCGCGACGTTCGAGGCCGAGGACGACGTGCGCGGCCACCTGAGCCGTCCGGAGGGCGTGTGCGAGCGGGCGGACGGCTTCGAGGTCGAGGGGTTCGACGCCGCGCAGGAGAAGAAGCTGCACAGCAGGAAGCGGAAGAGGACGTCGGAGGAGGAGAACTGGAAGGATATTTTCTGGATTCTTTTCCCGGGGGAGACCTCCGTCCCGGATCCATGTGAGCACTGCTCCGAAGGCGATCTCCTGGCCGTTGTCCAATCGCTGACCTTGGTGTCTAGACTACCGCAGCACGCACTCCAAGCCCGACAGGCCGGCGTCGATAGAAACAAGCGACGCTGATAGCGTCCACGGCGGGGGGAACGCGCGGCAGATGGAGGCGGCGCTGGCCAGGGTGGAGGAGATCATCAAGCAGCCGCTGGACAAGAGGCAGAGGCTGGAGATGCTCGCCGTGTTCGGGGATCTGGGGGCGAAGCGCAGCACGCAGCGTGACGATGGCAACACGTACGCGGTCTACTCGACGAACAACTTAGAACCGGAACCAAACTTTGGGTTCTCGAGCTCGCCGACGCTGCCTTCCAGCTCCTCGTTGGACTTGCACTCCGACGAAGCTCCTGGCGACGGCCACGCCGCCGGCACGGACCCGTACCCGTTCGTGCTGGACTCGATGGCGGCGTCGGCTGACTTTTGGCCCGCGGAGGAGAGTTATCTGGAGAAGTTTGACGCGGATGCTTTCATCCAGCAGTATCAGAATCCCTATCCAGAGTATGACGAGAACTCTTGGAGAGTTGGTGACGGGTTGGTTGAGAGTGGATATGTCTATGAATCTGCCAGCCGATCTGCGTAGACGGGGCTATTACAGACCTTTGATGGGGGGAGTTAAGGATGATACACAACGACGCCATGAATATCAAGACCTTTTATGATCATTCAACCGACCCGCAACCCATCGATCTGAATACCTGTTAAAAATGACCACGATCCCTGAATATGCAGTTTAGCGCAGCATACGATTCCCCATTCTCGTCTATATTTTGTTTACCTCATTTTCAAAGCGATGAGAAGCCCACCTTAAAAGAAAGACCAACCACAATCTTCACCAACCAAAAGAAACCCTCTCACGACCGCGCAACGACCTCATCAAAGCTCCTCCCAACCAACTTCAAAAACACATCCTTGTACTTCTCCGCCGTAGCGCGACAAACCTCCTCGGGCAGCGCAACGCCCTCCTTCCCCTTAAGCCCGTTCTCAATAAGCCAGTTGCGGATGAACTGCTTATCGAAGCTCTCCTGGTCGCGGCCGACTTCGTACTTGTCCGCGGGCCAGTACCGACTACTATCCGGGGTGAGAACCTCGTCGACGAGAATGACCTCGTCCGTCTCCGGGTCCACGCCGAACTCGAACTTGGTGTCGGCGAGGATAATCCCGCGCTCGCGCGCGTAGTCGCGCGCCGCGGCGTAGAGCGCGAGGGCGAGCTCCTCGACGCGGCGGGCTAGCTTCTCCCCCACGAGCGCGGCGGCTGCGTCCGGGTGGATGTTCTCGTCGTGCTCGCCCTGCTCGGCCTTGGTGCTGGGCGTGTAGAGAGGGGTGGGGAAGGCCTCGGACTGGCGCATGCCGGCGGGGACCTGGATGCCGTGGACGGTGCCCTTGGATTTGTATTCGTTCCAGGCGGAGCCGGTGATGTAGCCGCGGACTGCGGGGCTGTTAGAGAGGGTAGGATGGAAATCTGGAAAAGGGGGGGGGGACGTACCAATGGCCTCCAGGGGAATGACCTTCAGCCGGCGGACCTGCATAGCACGGTCCTTGATGAGCGCGGCGTCGGCGGCGGGAAGGCCGGCCGGGGGGTCGAGGGTGATGAAGTGGGTCTTGAGGCCGGGGACTCGTTCCGTCAGGACCTTGAACCAATGGGCCTGAGGGCATTTCGGTCAGCGATGCTTTATTCTTCTCCAAGAGCAAAAGACAGAGACTCACAGAGGCGTGGGTGAGGATGGCGCCCTTGTCAGGGATGCCGTTCTTCATGACCACGTCGAAGGCCGACACGCGGTCCGACGCGACGAAGAGCAGCGTCTTGTCGTCCACCTCGAACACGTCGCGCACCTTGCCCTGGCCGATCTTCTTCAGGCCCGTGAGGTCGACGGAGGTGACGCTGGCCATCTTGTCGTCTTGTGTGTGTGAGTTTGGTGGTGGGGTATGGAGGGGTAGTTTTTTTTGGGTGGTGAGGGGCAATCTGTGCGCCGAGTGTCTCTGAGGATGCGCGGTCGGAGATCGAGAATCGCTGGTTGATGTGTTTTCTTAAGAGTCGCGAATGTTAAGTAGTCAGTGAATTGTGAGACTGGGAAAGTGTCTTGCGGAAGAAACGTTGAGTCACGAGGTGAAGCCGAGTTCGGGGTGAAAGTGAGAGTGAACGGTAATGCCGCCGACCCGGTCGGGTCGAGTGACATGAGCAGCGAAAAAAAAAATTTCCCCATCGGGTGAATCCGCTCCACACTGCCACTGCGTAAACTCTACGCAGCCCCAACATTCACTGAATCATGACCATTCGATCCCTTCAGTCACTGACAGTCTTCACCTAAAAGTGTGGGTATGTATTAGTTGTATACATTAAGTTATCTATGATTACGCTCGCTTCAAAGATCAAGCAGCCAGAAGCGCTGCACCGAAGACCGCCAACACGGACGTGAGGGCCACCATCAAGACACCTTCAAACCCAGGCGCCGCACCCGGTCGCGACGCGGCGTTGGTCTCGCTGGGAGACGGCGTCACCCACACCGTCGCGCCGCCGGCGTTGGAGTTGGAGCCGGCCGTCCGTGTCGGAGCCGCCGTCGAGACCTGGCTGGCCACGCCCGTCGCCGTCGGGAGTGCCGTCTCGCCGGCGCGCAGCTCGATGATGTTGGACCGCGACGAGTTCAGGTTCGCCTGGGCGATGCCGACCTGGTGGTTCGCCTCGTCGTACACCACGTACGCGCTGCGGAGGAACGTGTCCCCCAGGAGCGCAAACTGGCTGCTCTTGACGTCGAACGCCGAGTTGCTCTGGATGCCGAACATGCAGGGCCTGTCGAACGGGAGGAGGCCCTCCAGCTGGTCCATGATCGGATCGAGATTGTCGAGCACCATCTCCTCCAGCGGGACCCTGATCGTGACGCCGTCGAACTCGAAGTCGAAGAAGTGGTCCGCGCCGTCCTCGCCCCGCCACTTGCAGTCCACGAACCCGTAGCCCGCGTCCACCACGTTGTACTTGACCCAAATCTGGTCGACCACTTCGTCCGGAAGCAGGCAGATGGTCGAGCCCGAGTCAAGCACCGTGGACGCATTGAAGCTCCGAGAAGCCATCTCAACTACCCTTCCGCTGGGCGTTTGCAACGAGATTCCCGTCATAGCCACGCTGTAGCTCGTCATGTTCTGAGAGTGGTAGTCGGCGACGAGAGGCAGCGTCGTCAGCGATCCAATGTACTTTTCCGTGTCGATGCCCCCAAAGAGCACGGTGCCCTCCGACGATGACAGGTCATTCTGCGGCGACGGTCAGTAGGTGCTCTATGGCCCGATAGAAAAGCAATCGTAGGTTGCATACCAGCCAGACACTAAAGGCCTTGCGGCCGATGACTTTCTGCAACACCATGTTGTCGAGAAGGGTGGGATACTTGCGCCGCGTCGCCACGCCCTCGGAAAACCCCAGCCCCATCAAGCCCGTGCCCTTGACCGTTCGGATCGCGAGGCCCAGCTGCTGGTTCGTCACGGTCTTGCCGTCGATCTTGACGGTATCTGCAATGTAGTCGCCCTGCATGCTTCGGGTGTCGAGATACGTGATGTCGAACCCGTTCCTCGTGACGAGCTTGTAGGTCGAGCTCTTGCCCGTGTCAAAAGGCGTCGTGCAGCCGGTGCTGTAGGTGCTCTGCATGGAGCGACTTGTGCACAGGTCGGCCTGCTTGTCGACGACCCAGGTGTCGCTACTGCCCGTATCGAGGTGCATCAGCATCTTCTGGCCCGGCGTGCCCACTTCCACCTCGGAATAGTACCCGCCGCCGGTGATGTTGTTGATGGCTGCCAGATTCAGAGTGTCGCGGCGGGTGATTTGCACCAGATCCGGCGGGAACTGGACCCGCGTGAAGCTGGTCGATACGACGAGCTGAGAGGCGGCCTCCTCGGCGAGCGCCGCGAGGGCGGCGACTCTCGAGAACCTCATCGCAGCCGACACTCAATGCCTCTGGGCCAGAAGGACCCCGGACGCGCTGTCAGTCGGAACTAAGGCAACGGGGCGACGGCTGGTCCCTGTCGCTTCTCCACCCCCGCAGGGTGCTGCAGTGCGGAGAAAGCTTCGCTGCGACGCTGGGATCGACGTTGGAGAACCCGCAAGGACCGCTGAAGAGTTCGATCTGAAGGGGTCGGGTCCTGCTGAAGAAACGGAAGAAGCAAGCAGAGAACGAACCTCGCGAAGAAGGGGACGCCGACCCGGACACCTCGGCCTTTTTCAGTCTGTCGCGGGCGCCCCATTCAGTTCGGTCTGGATTCAGCCGTGATTATGGGGTAGCGTCGGACGCGAGCCAGACCCTGGGCGCCGAGTTGGAGGCTATCGTCTTTTGGGAGGGCCTGCAGGCAATGGTTGCGCCACCTGGAGGGCAGCCCGCCGGCCAGATTGGAAAGTCGGAGTGATGGCGCCAACCCGAGGCGGTTAGGGGAGGGACACACCACACCCTCCTTGCCTCTTTCAGCTTTCAGCTTCCAGCTTCCAGCTTCGCTTGGCCCCGCCGTTGGGACGTTGAATGACAACCGTCGCCCTTAGAGGGGGGGAGCGAGCAGGGCAGGGCTTTGTGCAGGGCAGGGCGGACAACGCCCTGCCTGTGCCTGGCTGGTTCGGGACACCATCCCGATTGCCCCAGGGCGGGAGCGTAGGGAGCGGTATTGGGAAATCATTGTGGGCGCTGAGTAGGGACGTGTGGCATTCTGCCAAATGTTGATCGATGATGCCGCATTCTTGACAGACGATGCATCTGCGTCTGTGGGTAAAATGGAGGCACGTGGTGTGGTAGGAAGCGGGAGAGGCGGGAAGGAGATGCCAGCCGGAATCTAGGTACGTAGGTACCAACCAACTATTGGACGCTTACGTAACGCCACTGTCAAAAGGTACCTAAGCGCCACCCTTACGGATACCTTCCTATCCGTACTCTCTCCTGACAATATCGATTTACCCTGCCCTGCCCGCCTAGGCACTTATGGATACCTGCTGAAATACTCCGTACTTGCAGATACCATTTTATACTTGGTACTATATGCTGGAACAAAGACGTGATAACTGACGCTTGATTCAGGAACGAAAGCTGGCTCGAATTCTATACGAAACGTGGACCCCTACTGATACATCCCGGGCATACGCACGGCCGCGGTTCCCTTTTCTCAGGATACACTCCTCCCTAGGGTAGGACTCCCCCAGCGATCGTCGGCGTGCCATAGATCAGCTCCTCGTCGCTCGGCTCCGGCAGTAGCCCCCAGACCGGCCGCGTCGACCTCCAGTGCACCGTCCCGTACCTGTACAGCTCCCCGAACGTCCCCGGTCGGTGGTCCGCATCGCGCATGTCTTCTCTCTTGATCACGTCGCCCAGCGCGGGGAGTCCACCCGCCGAGTTGTGGTACACCTTGTACATGTGGCTGTTCTCCAGCATGTCGACGACAAAGTCCTCCGCCGCACGCCGCTTCTCCTCGTCGGGCTCGTCGAGCCGCGTCGTGAACAGCTCGGCCTGCCGCGCGCCGTCGTAGTCCGTCTTGATGGCCCCGAGAACGCCGTTCTTGATGCCCTCGACCATGAAGACCTTTTCCTCGAAGAACTCCCGCCCGTTCCAGCCCGTCTCGACGTCCTGCAGGTTCCGCGTGCGGTCGGCTAGCAGCAGGTGCGCCACGTAGTCGCTCATCTCGATGATCTTGTCCGCGAAATTCCAGTCCGCCAGGCCGTCGGCAAGGCCGATGTCCCGCATGAGCGGGTGCGCGTGGCACCCGACCTCGCTGGTGCGGTCCCTCCACAGCTCCTTGTAGCTCTCGTGCCAGTTCTTGATGAACTCGCAGCCCTTGCGCGCGGGGAGGAGGAAGTTGCCGAAGCTGCCCCATTTCTTCCTGATCTGGCCCGGGATCATCCACGCGCCCATCTCGTAGGGCGAGTCCGGGGCGCTCAGGGCGTCCCAGAAGAGCTTGTCGAGGTGGGTGTGGAGCATGTTGCCGACGTCCATCCAGACGCCGCCATACTGGTAGAGCAGGGGCAGCCGGATGAGGTCCGACTGGTGCTGGGCCCGGTGGTGCTCCTCCATTGTGCCCTTGATCATGCAGTCGGGGAACCAGTCCTTCGCGAGGAAGTTGTACACGTTGTTCGGCGAGCCCTCGACGAGGTCGAGGAGGCGCACCGTCCAGCCGGGGCCGAGCTTGCGCACCCAGTTCATGACCGTTCTCAAGTAGCTGGGGTACATGGTGTCGATGCCCTTGTCCCAGAACGCCCAGACATTCTTCTCCGAGGTTACGGGGCGGAACGTCTTGAGCTCCGCGATGATCTCCAAGTCGCTGCGCAGGTCGAGCTGGTCCTTTGGTACTTCGCGAAGGCGAGTAGCCGATGCTGGGATAGGGAAATACCGCATCTTGGGTAGAGAGTGTGTTGTATTGAAATGCTGTCTTGAAGTGTGTTGGTTGTGGATGTTGTTGTCTGGATCAGAAGATGGCTTGACGAGAGAGACGCCTGCCTCTTTTTGTACCTGTCCGCTGCTCGTCTTTCAACATAAGAGGTAAGAGGCAGGAAGGACTGCGAGTACTTTTCCGTACGCTTTCCCATCCACACGGCGAGTGGCTCCCTCTTGGCGCGCTTGTCTTGGATGATTCATTCTGGGCGGAAGGCGGTACACCATGCATACACCGCGGCACATTCTTACCTCAATCAAGGGTCCAGTTGTATCTAGCGCGTCGAGTAGAAAAGCTTTCGCGCCTATTTCCAAGTTACACACGCCTGCGGCCTTGTGGAGTAGAGTCCCGATTCGGTTATCAATCTCTTGCATTGGCGGCGGGACGCTAAAGTTAGCGTGCTTTAGCGCTGATGATTCATCGTGAGCATCATCTGAATGGCTACACGCTCACACTTACACACACGCAGGGCGGAACGGAGACGGGGACGGGCATATCGGCTTAACCGCGAGGAGCCGCGAAGATCGTCATCTTATCTCATCCTGCACGTTGTACTTGGTTTCACACAGAGCTCGCGCGGGGCGTAGATGCAGGGTCGGGTCCGACTGTCGAGGCAGGGTGAGATGGCATCTAGGTACATAAGGATAATCACTACGACATCACCACGGTTGGTTTCCATCATTAAAATACGAGCATTTCTTAGACGGTTTCAGTTTCTCATCACAACCTGCAACTAAGTGTCGATCCTTCACTTTGATCTTTTCATCCACATCCGTCACATAGCAAATCCACCACCATGGTGCCCTACTTCAAGCAAAAGCCCGACTACGTCGCCATCCCCGCCGACTTCCAGCCCCTTCCCAAGTACGGCCACCTCTCCGAGAAGCTCCCCGCCTGGGCGGCCGCCGAGGCCGCCGTCGACGCCATGTACGCCCCCAGCCGCTCGATGCCCAGCTACGCCGCGTGCCGGGAGCTCATCGGCGACCCGGACGCCGTCATGCCGCCCGGCGGACCCGACCGGTACTGGGCCGTCACCACCGAGCTGATCCGCTTCCCGGCCCGGGACGGGTACGAGGTGGAGCTCAAGGTGTACAAGTCCCCGGACGTCAAGCCGGACGCCGTTTTGGTGTACCGCATGCACGGAGGAGGTAAAGTCGAGACAAACCCTGTGAATGGCACTTTTTCTGACGTAGCACCTTGCGAATCCAGGGTGGGTTATTGGACGCCACGAGGTTGATGGTGCCGAGAACGTATACGCTGCCACGAATAAGAACATCGTAGTCGTCAGCGTTGACTATCGCCTGTATGTCGACCAACCCATTCTCTCGGGCCGCCAATTCTAACACTTAGTAGAGCACCAGAGAACCCATTCCCCTGCGGACTGCACGACAGCTACGACGGCCTTCTCTGGGTAAGCAACATCCTTCTCCTCTCGAAATGATATTCTAACCGCCCCCAGTGCAAACAAAACGCAGCCCGCCTAGGTATAAACCCAGAAAAGATCATCATAAGCGGCAGCAGCGCAGGAGGCAATCTCGTAAGTCCCTCACACTCTCCCTGCCCATTAACCACAATAACTGACACGTGCTTACTGCTCATCCACACAGGCCGCCTGCCTAACCCTCGAGTGCAGAGAAAAAAGCACAACAGGCATCCTCGCCCAGGTCCTCCACTTCCCCATAACCAGCCACCCGAAGCTTTTCCCCAAGGAACAGTACGAGTTTGGCAGCTACGTCCAGAACCGCGACAACCCCGTCATCAACCTCCTCCAGATGGAGAGCGTCTGGGACGCCTACGTCGGGACCGACCCCAGCCGCGACCAGCGCCACTCGCCGCTTCTAGCAAATTCGCTCGAGGGGCTGCCGCCGACCCGTAAGTACCCCTGAACGAGAATATGACCCAAAGAGGGAAAAGAAAGACCAGGCTGACTGATGGACTTTTTTAGTGTTACAATGCGCCGGCTGCGATGTCCTGCGCGACGATGGCTTCGCCTACGCCGAGGCGCTGCGGGCTGCGGGCGTGGACGTCGAGGTCCACGGCTACGCGGGCCTGCCGCACTGCTTCCCGGCCGTCGTCCCGACCGTCGAGCAGACCGCGGTGTTTTACGAGAGGTATAACGGATTTCTGAGGAAACACGCAGGGGGCGAGGAGAGTCGGTGATGTGTGTGTGGGAGTGCCACAGTTGAAGGTGAACGGTACTTTTAAACAGCTCCGTACGATTCTGGAATAGTCTCATTAATAAATCGTGGGAACTCTGCCCCTTGTTGTTTTGTAATAGTATAAGAAGAGAATCAGTCATGTACTGACTACAAATATCCCCGAAAAACACCATCCGCCCTCAATCCCGTAAACCTCATTACCTCACCTCCGAGATCCTCATGACCTCAAGTAGGCCGACACGTGAATGTTGAAGTTGGTCATATTCGTGTCTATCATCACCACGCCCTCGCGCCTCTTCAGGAAGCAGTTCCCGGAGAAGCTCCCCACGAGGTCCTGCATGTCGGCGTTGAACTGCACGCCGGCGCACGGGTCGATGCCCGACTTGGCGCCCTCTCTCGACGAGTACGACGAGCACGCCAGCAGGCAGTCGCGCAGCGAGTACGACACCACCGCCGTGATGTCGATGCCCGACCCGGTGTTGTCCACGCCGCACTCGAGGTCGTAGCCCCACGTCTTGCCCCCGACGTTCACCGTCATGGTCTTGCCCGTCAGGTTCGGGCAGTCGAGCGGCAGCAGGCCCAGCGTCGGCGTCGGGATGCGGATGTCTAGGCCCGTGGCCGTTCCCGTGGCTGTTCCGGTGGCCGTCCCCGTGGCCTGGGTTGGTGTCGCGTCGGCGTTGATCACCGTCACCGTGACTGCGTCCGTCGCTTGCGCGGCTTCTTGGGATTTGCTGTGGGTTTCGAGGTTAGCCTTTCTGCCTCCGGAGACGACGGTGGTATGATGGCTTCTTCTCACTTTCTAGTCTGGTACACCGCGTATGATCCTCCGACGCCGCCACCCACCGATGCCGCGATGACGACGAACGCGAGGACGAGCGCGAGGTAAAACGTCGGCCGCCTCAAGCCACATATCTTCCTGGATCCCTTCTTTTCCATTACCTCAGATTGCGGGAATGGCGGCTGGTGGGCGTAGTAGGCACTGGCTGGACTGGGACTGAGTGGATGGGAAGGCAGGTAGTGCGACCCCCCCGAGACCACCTCCGGTCCGTGGTCCGCCTCCAGAGCCGAGATCTTTTGCTCCCGTTCTCTCCATGCTGGTTTCGAACCTTCGTTTTGCATTTTGGTCGCGCTCGCGTTCGTCGAGAAGGGATGGAGAGAAGATGGAGAAAGTTCCGACGTGAACGAGACAGGAGCAGAGATTCTGGGCTGGCGCCATCACTCGGCCACCTGCATTTCAGCATACCCGCAATTTGTAACATACCCTGCAAAGACGGAAGAGCCATTGGTTATGCTTCTTTTGTTGGTGGTGTTTGTGCCGGGGTCAGCAACGGGGGGCGGCGCAGTCGCTTGACACGGCAGGTTGGAGCAAGCGGAGGTGGAGCGAAGCAATCTTCATTTGTGAGGGCTCATTGAGAACTCGGTGTTGCAGACATGCAATCCAGTTCGCGCCTGTATGTTAATTGACAAGTCGACCACAACTCTGGAATCCAGATCCATATTCTTTGCGTCCCTGACCCTGTGCGACGGAAGCAATTCTGTCCAGTCCTGAGCCTTGCCGTGAGACACACCAACGGACATGGTGGTCTGTCGATGATGGGACGTTGGTCCGTCTGCATGAGCCCCTGGCGTCTGCCTTCCTGATCCGTCTGTGATGCAACCAATGCTGGTACACAGGTGCATCCTTCATTAGAAAACCGTTGTGCCGCATAGCCAAGCCCGTCATCTCGAAGACCCAGCCACAAACAGTCAACAAACAATTGGTTCTGCCCAGGCTGAGTAAAACCGGGCCATGCCACGAGCCAGGAAGGCAGTTCTCGCCGAAATCGAGGCGGCTTCCGGGGTCTGTCTCGCTCACCACTCATTGATTCGCATCAGGCGCCGTGTCGACCTTTTGCCCCGCGATGCCATCCCGATTTGCCCTCCAGACGCCGTCCTCGCCGTGGAACTCCTCCCGCTTCCAGACCTCGACCTTGGTCTTGCACTCCTCCAGGGCCTCCTCGCCGGCCCTCCACGCTGCCTGGCGGTGCGGCGAGGATACGGCGATCAGAATGCTCTCCTCCCCGATGGGTACGGTGCCGAGACGGTGGATCATAGCCACGCCCTTGAGGCCGTGCTTCTCGAGGACAGCGCGGGCGATGGACTGCATGGTGCGGAGCGCGAGCGGCGTGTAGGCACTGTATTGCAGCTCCTTGACGGGCTTGTCGCCGAACGAGTCCCGCGTCGTGCCGGAAAAGAGAACGATGGCGCCAGCTTGCGGGGAGCGTACCCGGTTCATGATGTCGGCCGCGTCGAGGGTGTCGTATGTGAGGGCGACGTAGCACGCGCCCTCGGAGACCTCCCATGGTCCCTTTTCTTGCGACTCCATGGTGCGAATCGGACGTTGATTTAGAGTATGTAGGTAGATTGCTTTGCTTGGACTGGGTCTTTGCCCGTTCCCGCCCTTGGAAATAGGTAGGTGAGGGAGGTTTTGCGTCCCGCCACTAGAGGAACGTACCTATCACGCCTAGCGGGGTTGAAAGCCACAAGCGCCGATTGAGGACGCCGTCGAAAGAGGGGAATGAGGGAAAATAAGGAAGAATGGAAGTGGCAGGAGAAAGTTTCCAGCGACCGAAGGACCCTCATCCAACGGCCATGATAACACACAAAATACCTCAACCGGTAGTCATAGGCCGACAGGTAGTTACTAAGTGCATTTCGTGAACTGTAGCCGTATTTCCCTCGGAGATGGTATTCGAACGGAGGCGTCCAGCAGAACGTGGGTACGTACTGAGGTACCTAGAGGAGCAAGGAGGGAAGGTGGTAGGGATGCAAGATCACAGCGCAGGGACCACCTCTTATCAGCTTGGTACCTAGCTTATCAGTTGCGTCCTCAAGGTATGTATGACTAAGCTAGGCAGTGAGCGCCTCATTCTACAGCGTCCCCCTCAATGCAGGCAGCACCTTTGCTCTTCCTCCCTTAAAAAGCGAGGCAAACCACCAACGCGGCAGGGGTGAAGCTTCTCCGACAATCACGGCGGGTGGATCGTCCCTTCTTCAACTTCACCGTCTCTCGCAAACACAAGGCGACATCCTTGCTTCGCACCATACCCAACCAAATTCTAAGGCACGGTCTCGCTGACCCGGAGGGGCAACTCCCGCGCCCCGACTCTTACTCCCGCTTCTTTAATTTTTCCCCCTTCTTTCCTCTCCAAAACGAAAGCCGCGGCTTCTCCGACATTCGCATTGCGTTGCGACCACGCCCCTTTCTGCGATCCGCGATCCGCGAACATGTACGAGGACACCTATCGCTTGCAGGAGAGGGGACCGTACGACCGACGAAGATCCCCTCCGCGAGATCACCAACAGTATCCAAGCAACGACGCCTATCGCATGCGGCAGGGTAAAGAACTAAGCTGAGCCTGCGGAGGACATGACCATCTGCAGAACGTCTGGCTGGTTTGAGCTTCCGCTAACTTCCCCACGGGCCGACGAGACTATTCTAGATCTCCACCAAGGAATAACCACCACGAGCTGTCGTACGACGACGAGGAGATCCGCTACCGGGATCAGGACGCCACCCGTGACTTTGATCGAGCAGACTACCGCACCGCTACCGCCAGGGACCAAAACCGCTACTACGATGGACCGCCGCGTGAGGCCCACCAGTCACGTCCTGGATCGGGAGATCAAGGCGGTTATAGGGATGACCGTCTGGATCGCCGTGATGAAGACCCTGAGGTACTTCACCCATATGACGGCGGTGACCGCGGACCACGTCGTTACGATCGAGGTGGCCGGGGCTACTCTCGCTCTTACCGCGACGATGGCCCTCGCCGCGACGATGCCCGACGTGGTCCTGACGAGGATCTTCGTCATTTTTCCACCTCTCCAGGTGGCAGCCCAGGTCGCTATTCTCGTCGCGATCGTTCTGCATCGCCTCTTCGACAAGCTGGTACTCCGAGTGATACAGTAATTCTCGAGGGCCTGCCTCCTGGTCTGTCCTTGGAAGATGTCAAGGACTGCCTGCTGCGCCAGGCAGACCTATCACGCTTCCCTTCAGTTGACATTCGCGTGCCATCCGGCCGAGGTATGTTGTCTGTCCTTGGAGACAAGGAAAAATCAAATCTGACATCAAACGTAACAGGCCAGCGCCGCGCCTTTGTGCAATTCGAACAGGTCGACCAGGCAGTCGAGTTTGTCAAGGAGAATTATCCTAAGCTCGTTCTCGATTTCGCCGGCATGGTGGACGGCGACGCCGACGGCATGACATCCATCTATATTCATTACGCAAGGAATCGCGATGATAGCGAACGGGACAGCAGGGCTGGCTATTCCGCGAACTGGACCTGCCCTACCTGCGACTTTTCAAACTACTCCACGAGAAGTCGCTGCAAAAATTGCGGTGGTCCGCCGACAGGTTGGTTTCCCCTAAGTTTCTGAGCCTTGCCGAATAAGACTAAAAAATGTAGACCCGTCGCAGTACCGCCATCTCCTGACCGGCGAAAGTGACGCGGCCGATACGCCGTCCCAGATCTTGGTTTTCTTCCCTTTGGCCTCCTCGGTCACCGAAGACGTCCTCGCTGCTGGCGCCGCCAAACTCGAGCTCGCGCAGAAACCAGCTGCTCCTCGGGCCTCTGGCGATGGTCCGAAACTGAAGTCAACCGCACCGACCGGCGACGCATCAGGCTACGGCGCAAAGCCAGGATCGCTGCACCGCATCTTCCTGATGCGCGACCAGGACACGAACGAATCGTTCAACTTTGGGTTTGCGGAGTTCTGGACAGTCGAGGATGCTCTGGCTGCGATGCAAAAGTTCAAGATGATGCGAGAGTTCACCATCGCCTCCAAGCCCGTCACGGTTTCCACCATCCACCTTGGCGTCTTCGTTCCGGAAATACGAGAAATGACACGGACCATCGAGCACATCTCCTTCAGCCCGCTTTTCAATCCCGCCATAAGAGTCAAGTACTGGGAGCCGCATGTTTTTCCCAGCCAAAAGGTGATCACCGAGTCGCCGCCGGGTGGAAAATCTGCGAACGAAAGCAAGGCCGATGCGAACGACGAGTCGAAGAAGAGCAAGAAGCGCAAGGCCGATGGCAACCTGTCTTCCTCGACCTCGAAGAAAAGCGCACCCATGGCCGGGCAGATGGCGTTCTGGCAGAGGCGCCACGTTGAGATCCATGATGGCAAGCGGCCTATTGATCCAACAAACGCCGATAACGGTGCCGATCAACGCAAGTCCGAGGAGCGCGCACCGGTCAAGATCTCACTTTCTGGTTCTTCGAGCACCACGTCAGGCCCTATCAAAATTTCGCTGACCGGGGCGTCTTTGGGCAATGCGGCTGCACCCGCGCCATCGCTCCCCGGCCATGCTGCAGTAGAAGCCTCAGCGTCAGGTGCGCCCACTTCGGCGAACAGCACCGGAACCCCCGATGCGCCCGAAACCCAAAAGGTTTCTTACGGCGACCGCGAAAAGGTGTGCTGCCTGCTCTGCATGATGAAGTACAAGTCCCTCGACGACCTCGACACGCACGAGAAGTCCCGAAACCACAAGAACGCCATGGCGGACGAGGAGAAGGTGAAAGCCGCCAAGCCCCGACTGGCAGCCCGCGACAAGAGGATGGCGAAGCAGGCGGAGGAGCAGGCGGCCAAGAACGGAGGAGACTCGGCGCCCCAGTACCGCGACCGCGCCAAGGAGCGCAGGGAGGTGTACAACCAGCCCGCGAAGCCCAAGGTCGCCGCCGCCGCCGCCGGGTCGACGGGCAACAAGCCCGCGGCGCGCAAGGAGGACAAGCCGGCCGAGAAGACGCCGCCTCCGCAAAAGTCCAAGGGGGCGGGCATGCTGGCCAAGATGGGCTGGAACGCCGGGCAGGGCTTGGGGGCCAACGGGGACGGACGGACCGAGGTGATCGCCACGCATGCGTACCAGGAGGGCGTCGGCCTCGGGGCCGAGGGAGGAAACCTGGGCGACGCGGCAGAGCTGGCGCAGCGCAAGACGACGAACAGCTACGCCGAGTACGTGAACTCGGTGCAGGACAAGGCCAGGGAGAGATACAACAGGATGAATTAGGTGTTTCCGGGGGAGGGAAAAGAGGCAGGATGACGAATGCACTGCATAATTAATACCCTTGATAGACGGCAAAAAATAAAAGCCCACTGCCAAAACTCGAACGATGGTCTTTTTGAAAGTTTGGGAATGTCTTGAACTTAATACAGTGTCGAACTGTGAGTGCTATGTAGGTCAAAATTATGCTCAGTAATCCACGATCTTGAGGCGGGCTTGCACGTCCTCCGGAAGGTCCTCCTTCTTGACGATGCCCATGAGCACGCAGTCTCCCAGGAAGAAGAAGGCCCGCTCCTGGGCGTAGCTCAGGTTGTCAAACTCCTCGCCCGCCTCCTCCTCGGCCTCGACGGCGGCCTTCACCTCCCTCTTGGCGTCCTCGTCGCCGGCAGCGGCCGCGGCCTCCTGCTGCGCCTGCTTCTCCTGCTGCTCCTTCTCCTCGGCCGTCTCGAAGCCCGGGACCTTGGCCTGGATGATGCCCCACGCGACCCACTGTGCGCTGTTGATGCCGCGCCAGAGGCGGGTCTCCTCGTACAGCTCCTTGACCTCCTCCTCGATGGCCTCCTCGGCCCGTCGCTCTTCGTCCTTCCAGTGTCCCGGGGGCACGCGTGCGTCGAGCATGAACTCGACGATGGAGCTCGAGGAGCTGGTGGGGAGGAGGGCGGGGGTGTTGCTGCCGTCGGCAGGGGCGAGGCGCGGGGTCGAGCCGCCACCGTGTGTGTACTGCGGACGGTGCTCGACGTAGGCCTTGAGGAAGCGGCGCTGCTCCTGGATGGTGGGGTAGACGCGTGTGTTGCAGTTGTAAGATTCCGTGTCGTGGTGGTAGTCGTAAGTCCACTCGGTAAAGTGGTTGGCAAACTCGTGGCCCGGCACGTTGGCGCCGGCGTACTCGAAATCAATGACGACCAGCTGCTTGTGCTCGTTGGCCGGGTGTAGGAGCGGCGACTTCTCGTCATCAGGCCGCATGCGCAGAATGTTGCCGTATTGTGTCTGGAGCGGGTTTTAGCGACTTCTGGGTGCCACGAGCAGGTCGCAGTACTTACATCGTTGTGCGCAAAGACGAGACGCTCGCGGATGCCCTTGCTGCCCTTGTAGGCTTTGATGACCAGCTCACGGTAGCGGTCGTAGTAGGCTTTGAACTGGGCCCATTCCACTCCACAAACATACCCCTGGCCTCGGAAGACGCCGGTGCCGCGGCGCGTGTCTTCATCGAGGGAGAGAATCTTCTTCTCGACGTTACGGAGCCAGGTGTCCCAGTTCTTGAACACCACGGGGCCTTCGTCCCTTTCCTTCTCCAAGACGTCGATGCCGTCGTGGAGCTCCCTCATGCGCTTGGCGATCTGCCTGGAGGTCTCGGGCTCCCGCAGGTCTCTGGGCGTGAGCGTGATGGAGTTGAAGTACTCTTCGAAGCGGCCGTTAGTGAAGCATCCGAGCAGCCTGGGGCCGATCTTCTTCCGTGCCAACCTCTGGAGCACGCTCAGCTCGTTCTCACGGTCAATGAGGTGCTCCAGCCCATAGATGCGCAAGAGAAGCTTCGGGGGAGGCTTCCTTCCGGAGGCCTTATCGTCCAGGTTGGAAGGAGGGGTCACGACATAGACGGCGTTGGTCAAGGCACCGCTGAGACGCTGCACCGACAGGCTATTTCCCGAGTCCAATGGGACCCTTCTCCAGCCCTTGATCTTGAGGGTATGACTCAGGCGAACAATTTCGTTCTTGAAAGCCGCCCAGGCCTGTTCCTTGTCATCCTGTTTAGCGGAAAGGGACACATCATCGGTGCTCTTGCCGGCGTTGTAGCTAAGGGTCTTTGAGTTGTCCAAGACAGCATCACACGTGGGAACGATGACGTCGCCATCAACGTAGTCGGTATCAGAGCTTGCAGTCCGATGAAGCATGCTACGCGAACCAGACTTCCTCAGACGACCAGAGGCGCGTCTACCGAGTCTGGGACTCAAATGGGGAACGGAACTGATGCCCATAGACGCCATGCTGTCTTCGATGATCTTCTGCAACCTGTCAAAGGAGACGTCGCTGGAGTCAGAGTCGACCGAGTCAGATCGAGGACGCGGGGCTGGCTGCAAAGGCTGGGCCTCCGGCCTCGACTCCGTCTCAGTCTTTGGCTTGGACTGTGGCGAGCGGCGACGAGGCGAGGTCTTGCTCTTGCGAGTAGCCTTCTTCTTGCGCTCGTGCTCCAGCCAGTCGCTGAGTTGAGCGAGCAGCTTCTGGCTCTGGTACAACTGCCTCTGGCTGTGGCCGTGGCCGTGGCGATGCTGATGCTGATGCTGGTGCTGGTGCTGGTGCTGGTGCTGGTGCTGGTGCTGGGCAGCGGCTGGATCCTCGGGCGACTGAACGGGCGAGGGCTCCAGAACGGGAGACGAGCGGGAAGAGGACTCGGAGAAGCTCGGCAGACGACCGGTCAGCCTCTTGGCCATATTGGCGGCGAACTGTCTCTTGTGATGAGCGTGGTGCTCAGCATTGGGAGGCGGGGCAGGGGCGGTCTCTGCTTCCGGCTCGGCGATTTGAACGACTGCGAAGGCGTCAGTATGATTGGAATTTCACAGAAAAGTCACGAGCCCAGCGATGATACCGGTCCATCAAGTTTCGGCTTTGGTACGTGACGGTGCTAGCTGTCGCGGGGCGTCGCCGAGTTGCCCAAGTCGAACATGGGCGAGAAGCGATCGCGGCTGATTGCCATGGATGCGAGCGTCACTCCGCCCGCCCCTTGGTTCCCTTTTCTCTTATTTTCACCGAGGGAGTTCTTTCCTCTCACGATACCACTTGATGCGGGTGCGCCAGGCCTGTCGGACTTAGGGTTAAGACGGACGCGCCGAATGCGAGAACTGACCTTTGTTGGCCGAAGAGCAACACTCGTCGTCGGTCTTCAAGGCGGAGCGGAGGGGCTGGCCGTTGACCTGAGCCGAAGAGGACGACATGGCGGGCAGGTCAGGCGACAAGCACTCTTTAATAAGGGTACGAGTAGCAAGAGAAACAAAGGATTGACGGCTCGATCAGAGACACGACAATTGCTTGGCCGTACGATGTGCCGAATGCAGTCTTCGGTGAAGAATATTGGGAAGGTTTTCCTTTCGGGTGCGGTGAGTTGAGAGGTGACAGGTTGCGGATTGCGCCTGGGGGTGTGCGGTGGCAGCTCTCGGGGCGATTGAGAATGTCTTGTCAGGCGGGCTGGCGAGGGGTTCGTGGGGCACAGGGAGAGACACGGGATGGCCCCAACGACCAGGCTAACGGCGGATAACGGGGCACCGCGCGCTATCTCGTTGCGGCGGGGGGTGGGAAATGCCCACGGACAGCTAACAAGGTACCGAACTAGATAGGTACTTAGGCAAGGTAAGCCGAGTAAGGGAACAGATAGGATGGGCTGACAGGACCGAGAAACGCAAGAGAAACGTGGGGTGAGAGTTGTCAAGATGTTTAGTTGGGATGAAGAAAATCGAAAGTTTTGAAGATGCAGGAGGAAAATCGGGAAACTTGTCGTGTGGTACAAAGTTGCAGGAACATTACCATGTACCACATACAGAGTGCCTACCGAGAAATGCCTAATAGACAGAAAGCAGGCAGCTGTTAGGGTAGGATTTTCCCGGTCCAAGGGCTTGGCCTGGCCAGAAGCGCATGCAGCAGCCCGAACAGTAGCACTGCGCTGCCCTGTGCTGTGTCCTTTCCATCTTCTCTACTGTTCTGTGTCCTGTGTCTGGTCTCGTGGGTCATTGACTGTTTGGTTGACCGAGCCGTGGGGAGCTGCCCCTGGAAGGGCGGTGGAGCCTGCAGCGGGCTGGTCAGCTGAGTTGCATGTGCTTCAGTGGGCCCCTTCGATCCCCCCCCCCCCGGGAAGGAACGGCACAAAATACAGAAGGTACAGAAATTCCATCGTGTTCCAAAAGCTACAAGAGGGAAGGCACGAAGGGAACGGGAAGGGGGGGCCTCAAGATTGGGAAGCCACCCCCCTCCCCTGTCCTATGGTCCCAACCAGGTCACTCCTTACCAGCGCAAAGCACAGAAACCACAACTTCGAGATTTGGGGGAAAGATAAGACAACAGCGACACATTGTCGCCATGTTAGGTACTCAGTTAGGTTCCAGGCAGTCTTTCAACCGCCACACACACGCAACCCCCCAAGGCAGACCACGCCACGGGCAACGACACTTACCTACGTCGCTGCAGACTTGTGACGTCAATGGACCCTGTGTCCCGTCCAGTCGGGAGCTCCCGACCCTTGCTGCCACACTTGGTTTGCATGTGACGTACCTACCGACGCATCTCAACGGATAAACATGGCACCAACCAGTAATAACCGCACCATAGGTTGGATCTTGACTGCACAGGCAGGCAGGCAGGCAGGCAGGACAAGACACAGGATTTCTGGAATCTCGATACTTTTTTGGGTACCAACTCTTGTATACCATGTAGATACGCTAAATAACGATTTGATCAATCACGAACTCCCAAAGAGTCACGCGCCTCGCTCCGTCTTCGTCATTTGTGGCACGGTCAACACTGGACATTCCGCTGAGCCACTTGATGATGCGCGGCTCGACTCAGAGCTTACCGACCTGTCATCTCAGTGATGCCGTATACACACACGCACAATCAGACCTGATCAGATGCTTGTCGGCCGTCCCTCTCTCTTCAGCGCCCACTCGACCGCCGCCTTGACATCATCCACAATCATCGTGGGCTTGTGCGTCGGCGCGCCCCTCTCCTGGCTCCAGACGCCCGTCTTGACGAGCACCGACGCCCACTCCGTCTCCTCGCTGCTAAAGTCGTTGGCGCCCCGGATGTCGCTCTCCGGGTTGTCGCCCACCATGTACACCGTCTTCAGCGGCGCCGCCTTGCCCCCGCCGCCGAGCAGCGCCTGCCGGTGCGAGTTGAGCACCCGCTCCGCGTACTGGTACGTCGTCGCGAACGGCTTCCCGAACACCGTCCGCCGCAGCTCCACGCCGCCCGTCACCTGCGACCAGACCCCGGCCACCGCCGCCTGGAACGCCCCCTGCCCGAACCGCGGCTGGTGGTACGTCGTCGACCAGAACAGGTCCGCGTTCGAGAAGATGAGCGGCGGCTGCCCGTCCTGCTGCCACCCGTCGTTGGGCAGGGATCTGTCGCCGTTCTTGGCCGAGTACGTGCCCATCACGCCGCCGCGCGAGAGCAGCAGGTCCACGATGATCTGGATGTCCAGCGCCCAGTCGCGCGGGTCGTTGAACACGAACATGGCGTCGATCTTGAGCGCGTCCTCGTCGCGCATCCCGCCCCCCGTGTGGAGGGGCTTGGGCAGCGGCTCGTGCGTGTCGGCGTAGACCTGCTTCTTGAGGAGCTCGAAGGGGAAGACCTCCGGGTGCGCGTGCAGGATGTCCGCGGGCGTCACCACGTTCTTGAAGCCGTAACTGGGCACTACTCGTTAGTAGCACGTTTTTGTGAGTTCCGTAGCATCTCGTGACACGTACAGCTTGGCAATCTCCCGGCACTTCTGCGCATCGGCGCCCGTCAGGAAGATGGTCTTGTCGCCGAGGCCCTCGGCGCCGTGGACGAGCTCCTGGAACGGCGTGTGCGACTGGACGAAGTTGTCCACCGACAGCTGCACCCCGAGCTTGTCGCTCAGGTCCTTCACGCGGACGGCCTCGGGCTTGCCGCCGCCGTTGGTCAGTAGAATGAAGGGGATGTTGTTGTCGTTGAGGTACTGCAACGCCTCCGCGGCCCCGGGGATGGGCTTTGCCACGTGTAGCAAGACACCATCGATGCTGCGTACCCGTGTTAGTGGCTGGTCTCCCCGCGGCTTCTGATTTGGCCATAAACATTCGTCCAACGAAGCCGGGCTCCGATGGAGGGGTTGGTTGACTCACTCGAAAGCGAACGCAAATGACGGCGCCTCGCCCGCCTCGAATACGCGTCTCTTGCTGCTGAAGCTTCGTTGCGACCCCGCCCAGCAAGCCGCGCGTGGTGACGCTCTCCTCGAAGCCGCGAGGGGGCTCCTCTCGTGGCGTCCGGCGCCGGCGGGCGCAAGGCGGAACGGAGCTTGCGAGGCCGAGCTCGCAAACGGCCTCGAGAGCCGTCCGAGATTCGGAACCCTAATCGCCTGCTTCATGTTCTATAGAGAAAAAGAAAAGTGTTGCCCTGCCGGTTTTCAACGGCACGCAGCTCCCCCGCACGGTACTGTTATCAAAGTCTAAAGAGAGGTTAGGTTGGACAAGATAAGAGCGAGAGCGGGTTGTTTGAATTCGAAGTCGGTGTGAGTGGCGCCCCCCCCCCCCCCCCCCCCCCCCCCCCCCCCCCCCCCCCCCCCCCCCCCCCCCCCCCCCCCCCCCCCCCCCCCCCCAACTTGAATACCAAGCATTGCCCGAGCTCCTCCCCGCCGTCCCCTGCGCATGGCCCCTGCCATAGCTCCACTCGCTAGCTCTGGGGGCGATACCGACCGCTGCAGCGGTGTTCCATTGCATTCTGGCCTTCTGAGAGATGCCCCCGACAGCTCTGATCCAATTGACCTCGGGTTTAGGTAGCTGCCCTGGATCTGAGCTCTCTAACTGCAGAGCATTGCCTCGAGCGGGGGTTTCCCAAGTTTTGCAGGCATTTCTGCTCAGAAATACGTTGTCAACAGCCCCAAAAGTCGAGGCCGTATGATACGGTGGCCCGGTCCCCTATCCGGTATCAGATAACCCCTCCAACAAGGAATCCCAAAGGTACCGGTAACAGACGATAGTAGTAAAATCATCAACAGTGACGGACGACAACAACGATCACGGACGACGTTGACAATGACGATAGCAACAATAGAGATAGCTGTAACAGTACCGAGGAGTAGTAAGTGAAGTAGAAATTCTTCGAGTAATGGTTAGCTGGCACCATGTAGGGGCTCCCAAAAGTCACTTGGACGAAACTGCGTCGAGAAAACCTACACCAATTCGCAGCATACGTCTCGGATTGTGTACAGTGATATTACAGTGATTGAGTGGTCTCAGAGCCGATTGCTCAAGATTCTATCTCCCCATAGACAGCTGTTGGTACATATTACACAACTCGGGATGACCTCCCGCCCCTTTTGAGCTTTTAAGATTCTCCCCCGCCTCTTCTTCAACAGGACAACTCTAGTCCTTCTTCCACCCTCCCGTCCAGTCGTTCATGTGGTCCAGGATGACCTTGGCGGCGGCCGTCGGCGAGTGCTGGCGGCCCAGCGCCTCGACGAAGTCGCCCTCCGGGTCCATCAGGTAGAAGTATATGCTGTGGTCGACCAGGTAGTCCTGGCCGGGCTTGACGTGCTGCGGCGTGCTGAAGTAGACGCGGTACAGCTTGCACATGGCCTTGATCTCGTCGTAGGTGCCCGTGAGCCCGATGAACTTGGGGTGGAACTCGGAGAGGTACTCCTTGACGATCTTGGGGTCGTCGCGCGCGGGGTCGCAGGTGATGAAGATGGGCAGGAGGGAGCCGGGGCGCTTCTCCTCGACGAGGTCGAACATCTGCGCCATCTTGTCGAGCTCGTCGGGGCAGATGTCGGGGCAGTGCGTGAAGCCGAAGTAGACCTGTAAGAGTTTGGCACGTCAGCTTTACGGGTTTCAGACCTCGAGGATGCCTTCGGCGGCATTAAAACCTACCAATGCGTAGCGGCCCTTCATGTCCTCGCTCGTAAACTTGTTGCCGTCCTGGTCGATCAGCTCGAACGCTCCGCCGACCTTGGGGCGGCCAATTCCCTTCGTCGACTCGGCGATGCGCTTGCGCTCCATGCGCTCCTTCTCGTGCTCAAAGTACCACGTCAGGCCGCCGGCGGTTCCCACGAACAGCAGGCCGGCTTTCCATGAGAAGGGCTGGATTAGGACCTCCCGTTAGCTAAACCGTCCCTTTTTGTGTCGCGCATGCGCATGTGTTCCTTACGCCGGATCTGTGTCTGCTCTTCGCCTCCTCCACGGTCTTGTACGTCCTCCTCTGCGCGGGCGCCGGTCTCGATCGGAACATGTTGGGCGCCGCAGTCGGCCGGGCCTGCTTCGGGATCGCTGCTTGGGAGATGCATCGTCGGCATTGGCGCGAGGATGTGGAGGTCAAGGACTTCCAGAGAAGCCTCGACGAGGCTGTTGCGTGCGACATGGCTCGGATTCGATTGGGGGTGCCTTGGTGAACTGGAACTGTTGCAGCTCTTGGTCAAGTATCCGAAAGTCGTAAGATCCAGAAAGCTCTCGGTGAGCTCGGACCTGACCAGCATCCATTCCATTCGATCCAGAAAATTGATTTCCCGGAATAATGGTTGATGCGACACTTGGCAAGGGCTGATGGGCAGCTGGCGGGGTTCGCTCACCTTTCTACACCGAAAGCTCACCGAGGATAATGTGGGTCACAGAGGTACGTTAGGGGAAGCATCTTCAGTCAACCTCCAGACCTGGGTTTTGAATACTCACTCTTACAACAAATAATACCACAGCACTGCAGTCGAATTATTGGGTCACAATAATCGTTCGATACATTTCCACGGCCTTTATAATCAGTTATCCGCTTTAACCCCTTTCTCCGTCTCGCCACAACAGATCCTTAGTACGCTTTGAGGTATGGATTCAGACGGGGGTCAAACGGTCGAAGACCGGCTGGATGAGGACCATCTTATGAAAGACGCACCATCAGAGCAAGCAGCTACGGCACTTGAAATACCCCAGATTTCATCCGCTCCTCATACAACAGCAAAATTCGCTCCTCCATCACCAGAGATTGACATCCCTCCACCCTCGACGGATTCAACAACAGCTGGTTCCACCTCAGCTGCAGTGGGAGCCAACCCCAGCAACACCATCTTGGAAACGACGGAAAAGCCACCCGAGCCGCCAAAGATGCCCCCCAAGAAGAAAGGCACGGCCGCCATTAAGAAGGCGCCCAAGCGCTCCAAGGGCGGCGCGTCGAGGGGCGGCAGGGCCAAGAGGCAGCCGGGCCCCCGCGCGACCACCACCACCAACAGCTCGCCCGCGCCAGAGGACGTCGACGGGTCCGACGAGGAGTCGGACAACGGGCCGTACTGCATCTGCCGCGGTCCCGACGACCACCGGTTCATGATATCGTGTGACGTCTGCGACGACTGGTTTCACGGCGAGTGCATCGACATCTCTAAGGACGTGGGCGAGCACCTCATCGAGCGCCTCGTCTGCCCCAACTGCACCGACGGCAAGACCCAGGTGACGCTCTTCAAGAAGAAGTGCGCGTACCAGCCGGCGTGCAAGAAGCCCGCGCGGCTGTACGGCGACGGGGGCAGCGTCTTCTGCTCCGACGAGCACAAGAACATGTGGTGGGAGCAGATGCTCAGCAAGATGCCCAGGCAGAGCGCGTCCAAGAATGCCTCTCAGCAGGATCGACTCACCAGAGATGAACTCATAGCTATCTTGGAGAGCAATCTAGCGGCCATCGACCACGCCGACGGCAAGTTCAAGATTAGCAGCCGCCCCTTCGCCTCGTCTACTGTTGGAGGTAGGTTTCCCTCTCTCCCTCTTGCCGCTGCACTCAACTTACATCAGCCACAGTTGACAGCCCCGAGTCCAAGAGCAAGAATCCTCCCCCCGGCATCCTGACCAAAGAGGAGGAGGGCATCCTGAAGGCCTCGGCGGCCGACCGCTACCGCATGGGCGAGGAGACCGTACTCTGCCAGAAGATGCTGCAGCTCCTCGACATGGCCAACGACCGCCGCAAGTCCCTCATCGCCTCCAAGAAGATCGACGACACCGCCTGCGGCTACGACTTCCGCCTCGACCAGGTTGGCGTCGTGGGCCCCTTCGCCTACTGGCTCAACAGCTCGGAGGAGGCCAAGGAGATCTTCAAGGCCGGCAGCCTCGACGTCGGCAGCCGCCTCGCCGGGGAAGAGAAGAACATCTGCGACAAGAAGCGCTGTAAGACGCACCAGGGCTGGTTCTCGATCTTCACTAGGGACGTTAAGCACTTGATGAAGCTCCTGGCGTCGGACGCGATCAAGAACCTCGAGAACGAGAAGCTCATCAAGGAGGCGGCGGCGGAGCGGAAGCTGAGGAGGGAGGCGGAGCACAGGGCTGCCCTGGTTGGTCTCCTGTGATTGCCTAGGGCCTATGATGTTGCTTGGGACACAAAAGCACGAGTTTCTCGAACGGGTTTGGGTTTGGCGTTGCGGTTGCATCATTTGCCGCAATACGTCGGCCCGAGATGGCACGGGGGACCACTGATGGGCATTGGGTTCGGGCATCTTGACCTCAGTGTACTACGCGGTAGCGATCGCCAAAGGTTACCAGTACCCGGTAAATTAAATAAGCATGGTCGTCTCATAATAGGATGACGGTTTCGTCTCTACTTGTGGCACTTCATCTCTACTCTTGGGACTTCTATTGTGCACGTCTACGCATCCAACTTCAACCCGTCCAGCATGGTGTCAATCTTTCCCAACAGGATCTGGTAGTTGATGGCGTCCGACGCAAACTCGTCTTCGGCCATCTCCCCAGCAAGCGTCTTGACACCCTCCTCCTCACCATCGCCGTTCTCCGCAGGAACCTTGGCAGGCTGCTCCTGGGAAACCTGGACAGCAGCATCACCCTTGCCGTCCAGCTGCTGCTCGCTCTGGGCCGCGATCGACTCCGCGAGGGCAGCGTCGATCTCGCCCGTCTCGTCCATCATGTCCTCGAGGTTGGCGTCCTCGAAGCGCAGGCGGAAGCGCTCGCCGAGGTAGTACCGGATGTCGTCGAGCAACTCGATGGTGTCCGTCTCCTCGCGGTTCTTGATCCTCGATGCGCTCTCGTTGATCAGCTCCGCAAACTCGGGCTCGTCGATGTAGTCCTCCAGCCGGTAGGCCAGATACCGCGCGGCGAACTCCTCCAGGCGCTGCACCCGCAGGTCCCACGCGGCGTGGATCACGTCGTAGATGTTGATGGGCTCCACCTCCTCCTCGACCTGGCCTTCGCCGCCCTCTTCCCCATCCTGCCCCGCGGTGCCGTGTGTGCGATCGATCAACACGTTGCTGTTGCCGCTGCCCAGGGTGCTGATGGCCTGCGCGGCCTTGGTCTTGAGCTTGTCGAGGAAGAGGATGTCGGCCGTGTAGAGCAGCTCCAGGGCGAGGTCGAGCGGGCAGTCGACCTTCTCGGTGTAGAGAAAGGTGAGTACGATCTCGAGGACCTCGGGCACGCAGTCCACGGAGACGACGTGGAGGTGCTCCGAATCCTGGGCCTCCTTGAACTCGCTCGAGAACATGGTCTCGAAGTACGGGCTACGGATGAGCATCGCCTTGTGCACGGGGAAGACGACGGAGCGCCGCGGCTTCTTCTTGTCCTGCTTGTCGCCGTTCGCCGTCCTGCCGAGGGGGATGCCATTTAGCGTAGCGACGACTTCGCCGCCATTGTCCGAATCATCAGCGGCGGCGGCATCCCCGGATCCGATCTCCGGCTCCGGCTCGTGCGCGCACAGTAGACAGTCGGCGAAGATGGAATTGTCGTGGCGCCACTTGATCTCGTTGACCCTCCTCGTCTCGACGACCATTCTGTGGCCGAGGACCTTTTCGCGGTAGAACTGCTCGACCTGGCGCTGGGCGCGCTGCACCTCGTCCTGGTACCGCTGGCGGGCGAGGCGGCGGTCGCCGCTTGCGAGGATCGCCTCCCACAGCTTCTCGATCTCGAGCTGCTTGCTGAGCTTGTCGATGCCGGTGAGCACCTCCTCCTCAGTCGCCGCGCTGCCCGACCCGACGATGTCCCGGGGGACCTCGCCGAGGTAGAGGTACCGCAGGGCGACCTGGAACGACTCCACGGGGAGGGTCGCCGGCAGCCTCCACGTCGTCGTCTCGGGGGCCTCGGCGAGCTTCTTCTGGAAGTACGGCGTCCGCGCGGCAAGGAGGAACTTGTGCAGCTCAAACGACTGCGACGCGGCGATCAGGCTAATATCTGTGGTCCTGGGCACAGATTTGGTGAGGAGGGTGGTGATGTGGCCGGCCCATGGCTGGAGCGGGTCGGTGGACTTTGAGTAGTCGTACTCGAGCAGGAGGTTACGTATCCTGTCATTGAGGGCGTTGTAGATGCATCGCTCTCCTTGGAATGTATTCCTTTCCGCCAGGGCACCTATTTTGAGTCTTAGCTGCTGCCGCCGTTGCCGCTGTTACTGCTGCTGTTGGTCCTGTTGCCCCCTCTGTAATGGAGGGCGAGCTTCCGAGCGGGTGCCAAAGGACGACAAGCTGGTTGGCGGCGTTCCTGAGGGAAAGCA